>SJYQ01095513.1:66284-132281 GCA_006410935.1 Redunca redunca
AGGTAGTAGACTGCAGGGCCAGTGGGCTGGACACAGATCTGGCTGTCCCTCCCCCTCCCCCAACAGGACTGCATCCCATGAGTGTTAAAGAGAGACTGAATCAGCCGAGGGTGTCCTTGGGACCCGGCCAAGGCCAAGCCAAGGTCTTCCCCTGCCACTGGCTCTAGCAATGAATGCCCCCAGGCAGACAAAGCAGGGAGAACAGAGGAAATTCTTCCTAGGGACTTGGACTCAACCCTCACCTCCACACAGATTTAAGTTTTTATAAGCCCCTCTCTATATATACACCTGGACCCCATCTTAGCAAGTTCAACAGGTAAGTATTTTTATTCACATGAGCTAAAATGTCCCTAATGAGACTGTTTAAAATGATCAAAGCCAAATATATTCAATCATATTAGACAATTAGTTAATTTTCTTTTCCCACTGTTCAAGATTGGGAGGGAAATCTGGTTAGGTATGGGGGGAAAAAACTAGTTATATTTTATCTGCAAATATTAACTGTGTGAATACTCAGATCAGCCATATACACATCTCCTATTAAGGCAGAGTGTGATTATAGCCAAATGAATAAAGATAGGAAGCTAGTGAAAATCCAAAGAAGCAGTCAAGGATAGGATGGGCATTTCTTGTTTCTCTCTAACCAACTCCCCTTTCTCACTTCCTCCAGTCATCCTGCTTTTCCTTGAAGGACTATACCTCCCCCAGTCCACACGTTCAAGGTGAGGTTATCAGTCACAGCCCCCCTGCTCCAACCAAGGCTTAGACAGATGCTCCTCTAACCAATCAGAGAAGTGTTTATCAACTTGAATGCAGTGATTGGTACAGGATGAATACCCCTCTTACCAATCAGAGAAATACCTCTTGATATGAACACAGTGATTGGTTTGGGATGGATACTGATCCATGGAGGACCAATCAGTCTTCTCTGTTCTTTCATATAGAGATGCTGAGAAGGGTAGGGTTGGGAGGAGGATGCCTTTTGCTTTTAGATTTCAAGCCATAAAGAACCAAGCTTGGGGCTGCTGGGGAGAGTGCATACTTTTTTCTTTCTTTTTAATCCCATATCAGGAAGAGCCCTGACATACAGAAGGAAACAAAGAAAAGAGATGGATAGGGAGAGGCAAAGTTCCAAATACACAAATTGTTTCCTGGATCCATCTGTGTCTAAAGTTAACCTTAGATTTCAGAGTGACATGAATCACTAGTTTCCATCTTTTTCTTCTCAAGCTAGTTTGAGATGAATTTATCATTACCATCAAAAGAGAAGATGATTCATACAGAAATGCCAAGAAAGTTACCTGGAGCAATTAGGTCTAAAGCTAACTCTTGGAAAATGGGAAGTCTGTTTGAAGTCTATTTGCTTATTTTTTTTTTTTGTTAACACAGACAGAGAACAGAGAAATTAGAAGAGAGAAAAATGGATGCAGGTACCAACAGTGGTGGGCAGTGTGTGCAGTACTGGGGAAGAGTCAGAGGGCAGAGTGAGCAGTGGGACCAGGGTCAGAGGTTAGGCTGGGCCCAAACTATCTAGACGCTGAATAGCAAAAAGAGGAGAGTCTTCTTTTTTCCTGCAAGCAGTGGAGGTCCATAAATAGTGTTTGAGCAGAATATGGCAAAACAGAAACAGTCTCATGGAAGGATGGCTCTGAGCTTGAAGCTAGAGATCTCATCCAACGGAATCTACAGCTCCCTGGTGGTCATCCCCATGCAGTTTTATGTCGGTGGCTATAATCACAGAGAGAATGAGCATTCTATGAGAGACCTTAAGGAGCATGGAGTCCCAGTGCAACTTTTACAGAAGAAGAAATGGAAGCCCAGAGAGGGTACATGTTTTTCTTGAGATCATCATTAAGCAAGTCAGTGGCAAAAACCTAGACTAAGGTCTGAATCCCCACATGCCTAGATTGTGAAAGTAATGGTAAAGTGTCTCTATGCAGTTTTTCTCCTAGGCCAGTTAGGAGACTTAACACTTACATCAGTTTTCCATTGCTGCATAACAAATTAGTACAAACAGAGTACTAATAACTTCCAAATGCATGCATATATTAGCTCAGGGTTCTGTAGGTCAGAAGTCTGGCACAGCATGACTGAGTTCTCTGCTCAAGGTATGACACAGCCACAATCAGGGCAGGCTCAGTTCTCATCTAGAGGTGCTGAGGAAAAGTCTACTTTCAAGCCCATTCTTGTTGGCAGAATTCAATTGTTTGTGGTTGTAGGACTGAGGACACTGCTTTCTGTCTGGCTGTCACAGGAGAGCTGCTCTCAGCTTCTAAATCTCACCCCAATTTCTTGCTATGTGGCCCCTCCATTTTTAAGCTGTAAATGGTGTATTGAATCCTTTCCATGCTTCAAATTTCTGACTTTCTCTTCTGCAACCAGCTGGAGGAAACCTCTCTACTTTTAAAGGGCCCCTGCGATTAGGTCAGCCCCACCCAATTACCTCTATTTTAAGGCCAACTGATTAGAGATCTTAATTACATCTGTAAAACCCCTTCACAGCAGTACTAAGATTAGAGGCTGATTGAGAGGAGTTATGAGTCCTGGGCTTCCCAGGTGCTGCAAGAGGTAAAGAACATGCCTACCAGTGCAGGAGACTTAAGAGACTCGGGTTCAATCCCAGGGCATTGGGAAGATCCCCTGGAGGAGGGTATGGCAACCTACTCCAGGAGTCTTGCCTGGAGAATCCCACGGACAGAGGAGCCTGGTGGGCCACAGCCCAGAGGGTCACAAAGAGTCGACACGACTGAAGTGACTTAGCACACACACACGCGCATGTGTCCAGTAGCCATGTCGCCATGTCACACTACCTGTGCGTGCTCAGTCATTCTAACTCTTGGTGATCCCATGGACTCCTCCACTCATGGAATTTTCCAGGGAAGAATACCGGAGCGAGTTGCCATTTCCTCCTCCAGGAGATCTTCCTAACTCAGGGACCAAAACCGTGTCTCTTACATCTCCTGCATTGCAGGCAGATTCTTTACCACTGTGCCACCTGTCTAGGGGGTTATCTCAGAATTTTATCCCCACAGTACCACAGTGCCTCCTGGAATGGACTACTCATGAGGGGAGTCTGACAGCTTATTTCACTGAATTGGAGTATGAGTGTGTGTGTGTGTGTGTGTGTTGGGAAGGTACATAAATACACACAAAACAAACCTACCATCTCAAATAAGAAAAAAAGCTTACGGTCAAAGCAAGAACAGCCCACCCTACATCTGTGTGGCACACCTGTGTTGTTCAGCGGCCTCTCCTCATAACGGACAACACTGTAACCCATTCAGGTGTGCCTGCAAAATTCAGTGTAGCTGCTAGCAATTCCTTGAGAGCGCCCCCATTTGTTCTTTCTGGAACCTCAATGTCCTGCTACCTCTGGCATGGCCGCCTCCACCCTCTTCTTACAATCAACCCATGAACCTCAAAAGAGCTGCACTATCCCTCGCTCTTGGGCCAGTCTGCTTTGGTTTCTGGACAGCCTGGAAAAGCCATCAGAGTAGTGGTCTGTGCACTTGGCCTGTCATTAGGCTGCAGCAGTAGGCGACTCAACATCTGGGTCACTGGCCTGGGTCATCAGGTTCAT
Source organism: Redunca redunca (assembly GCA_006410935.1). Taxonomy (NCBI): domain Eukaryota; kingdom Metazoa; phylum Chordata; class Mammalia; order Artiodactyla; family Bovidae; genus Redunca; species Redunca redunca. The sequence continues at coordinate 69,865 of SJYQ01095513.1, forward strand.
CCTGATGAACCCAGGAGGTTCATCCTGGGTCCCATCCAGCCCACCCAAGCACCTTTATGTCAACAGATTTGTCCACAAGCCATGTGGTCGGTCTTCAAAAAGTGGTTGACACTTAGCTCATTTAATCAATTCCTTTACAGAGAGCTTGGAAGAGCCGAGAGGGAAATCAAAGAGAGAAATCCAGAGGGAAACAAGGTAGACGGGAGAAGACACTGGTGTCCTGATTCTGGCCTCTGACTTCCCTCCCTTGTCCTGTGGAGCACCCCACTGCCCACCCCCTGGAATCTCAGAGCACCGGATGGGCCCCACAGCAGGAGCCCCACTGTCTAGGAGAAGCAGCAACTGCCACACTGCCTTGTGCTCCAGCAGAGCCTGACTCTGAGCCTCCCAGGCTCCAGCAGTCGGCTCAGCTCCGAGCAGTTTGTTTTTTGAAAAGTCTCATAAATTTCCAAGAAACTTCTCCAGACAACTGTCACGAGGCTGCACCTGCCAAACAAACACAAACAGAGCTCTCCTCCACCAGATTAGTTACTTAATTAAGAAGAGAAAGAGACAAGGCACATAATGTGGAGATAATTACCCGTCTTGCCAAGTCTCCGAGTGTAGCGTGGCACACGCCGGCAAATTGCAGCACTGCCGCTAATGCATATTCATCCAAAGTTGTAACTGCTGCGAACATTTTCCACACAGACAGCAATATGTTCAACCAACAATCTGAGCTCCCTCTCGGATTCCAGCATCTTCCCACACCCTTCCCCTGCCTTCCCCGGCTCCTTCCTTGTCTCTCTGTGAAGGAATTTGCTAAACAAAGCAAATAGCAAACAAGTTACAAGCAAATGTGATCAAAACCCTCTCCAGGGATGCTGCTGGGAAGAATCAATTCTGGACCCCAAAAAGAAGTGTTTGGATTTTTTCCCCCTAACCTACTGACTCATTTCATTTAATCTCATGTAATTGAATGGCAAGGATTTATTGAGGGTTTGTGTGCCCACCAACTGCTGTGGAGGCACAAAGATGAGTATGAGGAGGTCTCAGTCTAGGAAGCTCACAGTCCATGGAGAGAGGAGCTCTCCTCTGTGAACTAGGTAGGATGGGTATATGTTAATCCTATGTGACAGATGGAAACACAAGACCAAAGAGATTAACCCTACTGCTAAAACAACATAGTAACTACATAGGTGATATGGACCTTGAACCAATATTGTACGGTGTGTGTTTAGTTGCTCAATTGTGTTTGACTTTTTGCAACCCTTCGTACTGTAGCCCACCAGGCTCCTCTGTCCGTGGGATTTTTTCAGGCAAGAATACTGGAGTGGGTTGCCATTTCCTCCTCCAGGGGATCTTCCTACCCCAGGGTTTGCAGTTATGTCTCCTGAATTGCAGGAGAATTCTTTACCCATCGTACGTATTATCTGACTCCAAATCCTATGTACCAGACAAACAAGGGGAGATTCTGTCTTGGAGACAAAGGAGGACAGAATAAAAATCAGAACCTGGGAAGGCCCAGGAGATGTCAGGGGGAAGGGGTGTGCCTGCTCCCAGCTTTGTCACTTACTAATTCTACCTCTGTCAAGTCACTGAACTACAAAGTTACCAATTTTCTTATAAATAAAATACAGATGGGACTTCCCTGGTGGTTCAGTGGTTAAGAATCTACCTTGCAATGCAGAGGACTAAGATCCCACATTCTGGGGAGCAACTAAGCCAGAAAGAAAGACAGTGAGATCAAAGAAATAGAAATGCTGGTAAGACTGGGATAGTGCCTGGATAGTACTTGAAAAGACAAGCAGAGCAAAATGGAAGAACACGAAGAGAGAGGCAGGAAGTAAGATGGGAGCCTCATGCAGGATAGGTTATTTGAGTGTGGCTTAATACATAGCAAGACATTCTCAGAAAGAAATGGAAGCCAGGACATTTCAGGTGCAGATAAATGCATGGAGAACATTTGGGAGAGAGAGTCAGAACCTGGGATGAAGTGAAGAGGGAGATCAGGAAGGAAGGTTAGGAAGCCCCAGGTGCTATGGGGCCTTGAATGCCAGGGTGAGACATACACACAAAGGCATTTGGAATATAGTTTGAAAAGTGGTGCTAAGTTTAACAGTTGGCAGTCAGGCCTTTGAAGAAGAAAGTCCACGAGGAATCCAATACATCCAGAGAAGAAAGAATTTGGCCTGTTTCCAGAACATGCTCAAGTGGTCGGGAAATTGACAATGTTTGACAATGTTGTCAATTTTGTTTGAAAGTACATCCTTATCTGATATCCTGCTCTCTCTACTCAGCCATCTTCACCCTAGGCCACCCAAGAGAGCCCATGAGAAACCATATGCAGTGTATTTTTAAAAATGAATAAATTAACTCACTTCAAAGAAACTCTAAACTGCCTTTATCATTTCAGGTTAGGCCCTGAGAACCTCAAAGGATATTTAACAGAAGACAATGGTTGACCTCCTTGGTATAATCTAAAAAGCTCAAGACATAATATTTACTAACCCTGCTTCTCTTTTACTCTATAAATCTCTTTCCAAGGATAACAAATAGGTTTCAACTGAGATGCCAGATCCAATTCACTGGAGCTGCCTGGAGTGCAGGGTGGTGAAGCACTTCTGATTCAGAGGGAAGCCATGCCATGACTGATTAGTGATGCCTGTCAAGGACATGGTACAGAGGAGTGGCTACTTAGAGATTTGCATCCCTGGCAGCTGTCCCTGGGCTTTGGGCTAGTTTAAGCCTTCATGGAGTCTTGGATTATTTTTCCCATTCTAAAAGGAGTAGAGAGCAGGCAAGAGCAACAGAAGCTACCAGATACGGAACTCTTCTAATCTTAGAATGCAGGGGAAGTTGTTTTCTTCTCTAATTGCCCTTCCATGGCTAAGGGTGAGGAACAGTCTATTACAATGGTTCTCAATCTGGGATGGGGTGAAGAGGGGGATCAGGAGGGAAGGTTAGGTTGGGGCCAGGTGCTATGGAGCCTCGAATGCCAGATTATTCCCTGTGCATCAGAATAACCCAAGAGCTTTTGAAACGATGCAGTGGCCCCACAGAGATTTGGTTTCAGTTGGTCCAGGGTGGGTTCAGGTGTCAGCATTATTCAAAGCTGTTTCTGATGTACAGTCAAAGTGTACCTTCGTGCCAACTGTAAACCCAGCTAGGCCCTGACTTAGGCCCCACCGTGAATTTTCTGTTCCTTGGGGCTTCCCTGGTGGTCCAGTGGTTAGGAATCTGCCCTGCAATGCAGGGGCAGTGAGTTGCATCCCTGTTTGCGAAACTAAGACCCCTCATGCTGTGCAGCAACTAAGCCCCTGTGCTCTAACTACTGAGCCCACACACCACATCTCGAGTCACAACAAACGATCCTGCATGACACAAGACCTGATGCAGACAAATAAATATACATTTTTTTAAAGTTCCTGTTCCTTGAAGACCATGTGCAGGTTCTAGTCCTCTCCTGGGAGGTGCAGGAAGCTCAGTTGGTGACATGAGGCCAAGATACAAGGATATAAGACTTGTGGGTCGAGTACTCATTCTGTCAGTATTAGATTTCACAGAGACGGGTCTAAGCCAGGCCTGGGGTCAATGGGCAGACTTTGGATAGATGGACTAACATGCATAGGATGAAGTATGGGGTCACAGAACGTGGAGAGCAGCTGGAGCAAGCCGGAGCAGAGGCTCTGGAGGGGAACATGGGGGAGGAAACCGCAGTCGTCCTGGGACCAGGGCCACGTGGCCTGAGAAGAGCTAGCTAAGAACTGAGGTCGTGAACCTGCCAGGTCCTGCCAGGTGTGAGCGCTATCCAGACTTTCTGCCTGCCAAGTCTTTCTTCTGGGAGCCCCACCTCTAGCCAGCTTCTGGCCCCAGGTACTGCTTTCTCCGTTTGTATTTCCTACTCAAACAAGTTACTCGAAACCAAATTTTCCTTCTGGCCACAACGTCTTTCAATATAGTCTAATTCCAAAACTAGGCTTTCAGAGCGGACTTAAAGAGCCTGCCCGTGAGTTCACTGGGGCCTCCTCCTTCCAGATGGAACAGTGGGCTCCGTTGGCTGGCGTCTCACTCTGCCTGAGCCCCAAGAATCCTCCCCACCAGTGTGCACTCCAGGGACTGCCAAGAGCCTGTTGTTTCAACTTGGCACCTGCCCATGTTGCTTCTCTTGTCCCTTCCTGTCTCCCACCTGTTCACAGGGACTTCTAAATTAGTCATCTGTTGTCAAGGAAACGTTCTGCTTCCGCTGAGGTGTGAAGCCTGAGGGACTCAGTTATAGGGGAGGGAAAAGAGATTTACCGGGGCTGGCGTGGTGCCTACATTCATCAATACCTGGGTGGCAAAGGCTAGAATTCTCTGGAAAGGTGTGGTCCTCCTACTCCCAGCATTAGCATCAATGGAAAGGTTTGTTAAGACGCAGATTCCTGACCCCACTCTGACTTCCTAAGTCACCACCTCTGACAGGGGGTCTCGGAACTACTTATGGTGCCAAGAGACTCATGGTGGGAGCAGAGTCTGGAGGTCAAAAAAGAGCACCTCCGGCTTGGCCAGTGTGCAAAAAGCTTCTGGAGGACTTCCTCGAACTTGACCACATTCGACTGTTTCTAAAAATTATGTCCTTATCACTTGATATTTGTAGAACTCTGTGTGTGTGTCTCAGAGCTGAACACAGAGGTGGAGAGGAAGAGACTCAAGGATTAAATAATAGAGGAAACCAGAACTGTGCTTTGGTATATTTCCTCTGTGCCCTGTTAAGCAACTTCCCAATTTCTAGCACATCCTATGAGCTCTCCCAGTGAAAAGTGCATTCCCAACTTGTTCAAGAAAACTCAGCATTTAATTAGATCTCCATTAGAACTAAAAGAACAGCAAAGGTCAGAACACTTTTGTGCTGGAATCAGACATGCACAGCTTTGCCTGCTCCCCGGAGATCCAGAGAAACTATTCCCCATGGTCAGAGAGGCCAGAGGCTCCCTCTCTATTTATGTGTCTGGTGACCATTGCCACTTAGCCCTGTGATGTACTAGAAACTGCTTTGAAAGCTGTAAAGCCCTATTCAAGTATGGAAGATGACTGTTACAGGTGTTTGCTTTCCCCACTAATACTGCTCAAGCATCTGTTCCAAGTCAGCAGCTTTACCGTACTGAAATAGGAGGGAAGCGGGTAGGGCACAACCCTTGAAAGAATGACATAGCCCAAGGACACGACACGAACTGGAACCAAACAGGCCCCAAATGGTTGACAGGTCCACTTCCACTAGAACTTGAACCTCAGTATACACTCACTGTAACACATCACAAGCTAAATGGCACATCCAGAGGTGCCAAAACAGTTTCAAGTGAAGTGAAATTGTTAGTCTCTCAGCTGTGTCCAACTCTTTTGTGACCCCATGGACTGTAGCCTGCCAGGCTCCTCTGTGCATGGAATTCTCCAGACAAGATTACTGGAGTGAGTAGCCATTCCCTTCTCCAGGGGGTCTTCCTGACCCAGGGATCAAATCCGGGTCTACCCACAGATACTTTACCATCTGAGCCACCAGGGAAACCCTGTGGTCACCCATAAAGACTGCAAAGTAGGTGGTGGCTCAATTCACAGAAATCTCTACCCCTTCCCCAAAATAACTGGCAATAATTCTCCCACTCATTAGCCTATGACATTACTCAGCCCATAAAAACTCACACCATGTTTCGGGACCTCTTGCCTTCTGAGAGGGCCCACACTCTGTGGAGTATGTTTCTCTCTAAATAAATCCATGTCTTACCTATCACTCTGGCTCTCACTGAATTTTTTCTATGATGAGACATCAAGAACCTGAGCTTAAGTCCTGAGACCAGGTATGTGATCTCAGCTGAAAGATCGTGGGTTCAATCCTAACCTGAGTTACATGTTTTCAATACGTCACCTCATACTCTATTCTCATCCCTATTTCACAGATGAGACAACGGAAGCATAAATGACCTGCCCAAGTCATACAGTTAGTGAGAAACAGGGTTCTGTGTGCTTCCAAGAGAACACTCCTTTTCATCACCCATCATCCACCCCTGCAGTCTTTTCTTGCTTTAAGTGAAGCCAGGAACCTCTGCACGGATACTGACATTGAGTCTGACCCTCACAGCATCCAAGGGGGCAGCAACACTTTCAAACCAACTCATTTTAATTTCTTCTGATGAAAACCACACGCTGGTATGTACACTTGGAGACTGTTAGTAGGAAGAAGGCAACCATGGGAGAAGCAGAAAGCTCTGGGATGTTGGGCAGTGATGCCCCATGCTGTAGGAACTGTCTACCCATCACCTTCCTCCAACATGTGTTCACCAAACCCCTACCTGCTCCACAAAGTTTCAGCAGTTGGGAGGCGCATGGGGGAGAAACAGAAAACACGCCCTGCTCCCCAAGAACTCAAATTCTGACAGCTTCAGTGTGTGCCTGAGGCTGAAGCTCACCTACTCTGTACACTGGTACTGAATCAAACTTCAAAGACAGAATTTTGGGTAAAGTAGAAAAGGATAACGTTATTACTCTGCCAGGCAAAGGGGGCGCACAGCAGGCTAACGCCCTCCAAACTATGGTGTCCCCACTTGGAGACTTTATAGTAATTGTTCAGAGGGTGTGATCAGCTGGTGGACATTCTTCTGATGGGTTGGTGGTGAGGTAAGTAGGAGTCAGCATCATCAAACTTCAGGTCCAACTGGCCTGGCGTCTATATGCTTGTGGTCAGCCTTCCATTGTTAATTGTTAAGCATTCCCACCTGCAAAATAGCTCAAAGATATTGTTGTGTGTATCTGTTGATGGGGAACCAGGATCTTATCCCAAGGCTGTTCTTAACTATTTCTCCCTAGTCTCTCATTCTCTCCCTTCTCTAATTAAAAACTCCTTGAATTTGCCCATTGGAACTCAGAAAAGGTCATGAAGGTTGAAAGAAGGCTATTTACCATAATCAAAGAAATGGAGGATGCAAGAAGGCCCTGTGCCTAGGAGCCCCACAGGTATCATGCATAGTGTCATGCAGAACCCAGCCCTTCATCCCTCCTTTACAAGGAGGAGAATGGAGAAGACTTTGCTGTTTTTAAGGAGGGGTTTATTGGCCGGAGGATGGGGGCATCTCAGTGACAATGGAGATGCTCTAGGGGACACATCTAGGTGGACCTGGAGACTCATTCTCCAGCCAGTGGACCAGCAGGATTCTTCTTCAGCTCCTCTTCTTCACACAGTTGATAAGCTTCCCTCTGAACTCCTTTCTCCTAACAAGATGGAGCATTATGGAGACAGGAGTCTTTGCCCAGCACATCCAATCCTGTGAGCCTGGCCTGAATATGCTCTGTGAGGGAGGTCATCCAAGCTCTGGGGCTGGGAGAACCCTGCTGCTTCTCTGCTTGGAAGTTTTATCCCAGGGTGCCCCCCTTTACACAAGACTGTCTGACACCGGATGTGTGGATTTGGGGAGCTTGCTTTGCAGAACAATGGCTATAATAAAGGTATGGGTCACACGACATGAGCTTTGTGTTTTTGCAGAGTGGGATGAGAAGACAGGATGCAAAAATAATGAGGCTTTCTGCATCTGGCCTGGTTCTGAAGGGTCAACGATTGCTGTGGAAAATCCTTTAAAGCCAGCTGTCTGGGACAGAGAACACAGGTGCAGGGCTTGATAACAGGTCTCCAAAGGCCATGTATCTCCCAAGGGAGTTCCCAAAGGGCACCCTGAGGTGCTGCAGCGAGGCCTCCAACCCAGAGAACACTTGCCCCATCAAGGGCATCCCGACAAGGACCTACAGGTTCTGTCATGACTGTTGCAGGAAGGGCACCCTCTCCAGGACCTAAAAGTAGGCCCTTGTCTAACACCGGGGAATGAATCGTCAGAGGAGACACACGTGCTGACAAAGCAAGAGACTTTACTAAGAAAGGGCGCCTGGGCGGAGAGCAGGAGGGTAAGGGAACCCAGGAGAATTGCTCAGTTATGTGGCTTGCAGTCTTGGGTTTTATGGTGATGGGATTAGTTTCTGAATTGTCTCTGGACTATCATTCTGACTCGAGGTCCTTGCTGGCGGTGTGTGTGCAGTGCTCAGTCAAGATGGAATCTAACACGAAGGATTCTGGGAGGTTGGCAGAACATATGGACTGAAGTCTCCTCTCTCCTTTGACCTTTCTCAAATTCTTCTGGGTGATGGTAGCTTGTCAGTTCCGCGTTCCTTACCAGGACCTCCTGTCCTAAGATAACTCATGCAAGTGGTGGCTATGAGACCTGGACAGGGCAGGCAGTTTCTGTCAATGGTTTCCTTGATTTGATGATGGAGTGTTCTCTTCTCTAGGAGTTAGAAACAGACACCGATCCCACCACCCTGGGAGGCAAACAGAGCTATGTCTGCTCCCTTCTGCTTTGGCCCTAGACACTCCATCTACCATTTCCTGTTTTCTTCCTTTCCTGGATTCACCAGGAGGCTGAAATGTCAGTGAGCAGAGCCCCATCCTCCTCCGGCCTCATTGGGGGTCTTCTCTCAGGGAGATGGGGTTCATGCTCTGTGAGCAGAGAGGCTATGGCAGGCCTAAGCTGGTGTTTTATTGTCTTATTTAATCCTCTTAACTGCTCTAGTCACCTACCATCCATGCCCCGTCTGTGTCCTCTGTGGTCAGACTGCAATAATTCTTGCCTCTACCACTTTCTTTTTCTTTTTTTAACGACATATCTCTTTGGTTTTGTGGTTTTTTGTTTTTTGGCTGTGCCAGGTCCTAGTTATGGCACATGGGATCTAGTTCCCTGACCAGGGATCAAACCTGGGCCTCTTCCATTGCGAGCATGGAGTCTTAGCCACTGAACCAGCAAGGAAGTCCCTCGACCACTCTTGAGCGGTGTGATATTGGCAAAGATTCCTAACTCCTGAGCCCCCACCCCTGCCTCCATAAAATTGGCCTCTTAAACACACTGACCTCTTCCTGTGTTCTTGTGAGGATTCAAAGAGATGATGCCAAATAAAGAACATGGCACCCCATCTGGCACAAGATGGACACATTTGCACATTATTATTTTGTGCATTATCATGAGCTCAAGGAGTTATGGGTGACTTCCTAAAGGTCACAGAGCTGATAAACAGCAGAACTAGATTTGAACTTAGTTCTGACTAATTCCAGAGTTCATATACCAGAACACCTTATGGCTGTGGGTCTAAGATGTGGTCCAGGACCAGTAAATTCAGCATCACTGAAAATGCAAATTCTCTAGTCCCATTCCTAAGGAGTCATAAACTGGGGATGCCCCCAGCAATCAGCCTACCCTCCAGGGGATTCTGAGAACCTTCAGTGTGGGGAAATACAGCAGGACAGTCCCTCAACTTCCCTATGGCCTCAGCCCACCCCTCACTCAGATATAACTTCAGAACTTTTTAAAGCTCCATGAAGGAAGTACCAAGCAAAGCAAATCCTTAAGAACTGAGAGGATGAGGCACAAAGGAGCAATTAGAATCAAGGAGGAAGTTAGCGCTAACAGGAGGGTAGTTATTTTGAGGGAATTTTTAAAAAACAACAACAACATAAGGTGAGTCACATCTTCAGAAATTCACAAAATCCCTCTCCTTCTCCCATGCCTCCTTTGTGCATCCTCTTTCCATTCCTGGTCCTAAGAAGGGCCACAGGAACCTGCAGGGTTTACGATCTTCACCAACTGCGTTTCTCCCTCCATGCAACCCAGGCTCTTAAGAACAGGGGTGACTGGGCATCAACAGCTGCCACAGTGAGATCTAGAAAAGAAAAGGGGAAAGAAAGACAGGCCCCTTTCCAAGGGAAACTGGAAGAAAAAGCCTAGGAGACCCCATGTGCTTGTCAATGGAGGGACTGGGCAAGCAGGTGCCTAGGACATCAAATTGAAGGAGACACTTGCCAGACCTGAGTATGTACCTCTTGAAAGTTTGCACCCTTGCCCTGGCCCTACCTGAAGGTAAACCTATACTTTGACATTAAAATGTTGGCTTCTCCCAGATAAGTCACCTGAGTCAGGAGAATCATTTTATTCTTTGACTGGAAAGAGCCACCTGCACCCGCACAACAGACAGGTGAGGGCCCAGAAACCTCAGCTAACACCTGCTTGTGATGATCGTGCTTGTGGAGCGAGCCTGTCTCACCACACCAAGGTGGGACCCATGCTGATGGTACAGCACCCTAGGGACCCCCGTCTGGGCCCTCCCAGCTGCCAGGAGGTGGTGCCCGCCCATGCCAGCTGCCAGGCCAGCCTCTCTGTGCTCAGGAGCCCTGCAGAATCTGAACAGACAGCAGGTGGGAGCCCCACCGGGGAAGGCAATGAAACTCACAGCCATAAACGAGTTTATTATTGTTGTTAACTCAGGAAATAAACGTCTTGAGCACTAATAAAATGTTGTGTTTTCAGTCTTTATGTCTCAGAGCTGAGGTTTTTCCCATCACCATGGCTGCCTGGAGCTGGCGTGGCCCTTGGTGACAGGGCCAGGGCCTGCTGACGGGGGTCTCAGGTGGCCCCTCCTCTGTCACTCAAGCCCCACCTGGTTCTTTCAGGAGGTGTCAGGAAAGGTAGGCACAGTGGAGGGGCTAGACCAAGGAGGAAACTTCGTATGAAGGAAACACACACACACCTCAGGTACGTAAAGAAGCATGATCAGGAACTTCCCTGGTGGTCCAGTGGTTAACGATTAGCCTTCCAATGCAGGAAATGTGGGTTTGATCCCTGGTCAAGGAACTAAGATCCCACACGCCACAGAGCAACTGGACCCACATGTTGCAACTACTGAGCCCCTCCGCCGAAGTGAAGATCCTGCGTGCTACAACTAAAATGCAGCCGAAAAATAAATTCATTAAATTTCAAATAAAAAAGAAGCATGATAATTTCCTCTCTGTTCCAGTGCAGTGTGTGCTGCACGTGTCTGCAAGTGTGTATGCTGAATGCCCTTTACATTATGAACACTCAGCGTGGAATTGGGGTGACAGGCCAGTTTCAGCTTTCTCTGAGTCTCCATAGAGATTATGCAGAGACCCTCCCGGGCTGACATTCTATAAATTCATGATTGGATTTTGAGGACAGGATTTCCTTGACCAGGTAGGCATGGACAAATGCAAGTGAGGACAAATCCATTGGGAATCTTGGGTTTTTTCCTGGCCATGGGTCATGTTTTGGTCGGGTCAAATGCTAGTTTGTATCAAGTAAACTTGAAATCATTAGGGGCTTAACACAAAATAAATTTATCTCTTGCTCCACAAGAGTGTTTCTGGTTGATGGGCAGCTCTCCTCCACGTGGTGACTCTGGGATCCAGGTTTTACTCATCTTGTGAATCTGACCTTCTCCAGGAGTCTCTGAGTTCTCTGAGAGAAGGCAGGCTCCTACACCAATGGTTTGAAAGGGAGCCTGAGAGATGTAGTCTCTGATTGAGGAATGGCCTTAGTATATGAAATTCTGGTAGACAGCTGGTGGCAGAGACCAGCCTGTTAGAGGGATGAGCAAAGAAGCCAAGGGCTCAGGCTCCCAGCATATAGGGCTGAACCTGGCTGCCCCAAGACCTTCTGGTGGGGCATCTACCCCACCAGAAGGCTTCATTGTCACCAAGGTCAGGGGAAAATGGAAGGAAACTGATGGGTGACTCCTCACAGATGCTCTCAGTTTCTCCAACTGCAAAATGGCATTTCTAAGAGTCCTTATTAACACTTTCCTGGTTGGGTCAGGATTAAATGAGATGACACATGTGAGCACCCTCACCCCATGATACCTGCACTATGAATATTAATTAATGAAAGGGGAGTCTCCATTAGAGCCAGTGAAGCTGGGAAAGAGGCAGTTTCTGTGGCTGTGGGAAGGAGACAGTCTACTCTGCCCTCTGTCCTAACAAACGTCCCCAAATCTGATCCTGCGGTCCTTACATCTGAGCCTGGCCAAGGCCTTGTCAGTTAGAATCACGTGTGTCTTCTTGGTTTAAAACCACTCAAGCAAAACTGAACTGACACCAAACACCTTCCCTTAGACAATGACTGTGGACACAAAAATCACACAGAGAGAAGGAAACAAACTTAAAAAAAAAAAAAAAAGATGCAGTTTCAGCTATAGATGCTATAAAGCTATATTTAGTGCCAGTTTAGCACAATCTTATACTGCCTTACATTATTTGAAGGTTTAAGTGAGTCCACCAATCCAAAATGATTACCCTGCTAGAAGTTGAGAGAGAAAGAGAAATAAGAGATGTGATGTCCTATTCTCAAATAGCTAATGACAGTGAGGACAGGGGAAAAGACGCCGTTTTTCTTTAAATGAGAACCCCTGTCCTGATAATAAACAAGGGCACCACAGCTGGGAGGGAGAGCAGGGGTCACCTTGCTGTGTAGCCTACCAGGTTACGAAGTTGACTCTTCCTCTGTGGTCCCTTTGCTTGGTGATGGGTGTGGGCGTGCATTGGTGGGGATGTGAAATGGGCCTGGCTTCCCCACAAGCAGATTGGCTCTCCTATCTTCACTGAGCCCCTTGAAAACCATCTCAACAGATGTAAAGAATCAGAGTCGAGCTGTGCACATAGTGCATCCGAAGGTCTCCCGCATGGCCACAGGTTGTGTGAAACTTGCTCTTAATGCAAAGGGAACAAGATGCTCTCTTCCGCTCTTGGGGGTGGCCCACATGTTCTACAGACTCTGCTGGGTGCATGGTAAGGGCTCTGGACATCATCAAATGCAATCAGTGATGTTGCTGGGATTCCCCCCTCCCCACTCCTTTGCCTTTTCTCCCCACTCTCTCCCTCTACCCAGGCAGCTGAGACATTCAGTCTGCAAAGAATATTCTTTGCTTTACCAGATTCTCCTGTACCAATCTTAGGGCTCTAACCCAACAGGAGGCCAACGGTGTGTGTGTGTGTGTGTGTGTGTGTGTGTGTGTGTGTCCCCCTCCTTGGCCTGACTGTATGGAAAGAACACAGACTTGGGGGTCACACTGGTCTGGGTTCCAATCCCAACTCTGCCACTTACTCGATGTAACTGTGGGCTAATTGTGCAACCTTCCAAAGCCTCACATCCCTGTGTGCAAAATGGAGGACATCCCCACCAGTAGAACTTTTGCAAGGAGTAAAGGATGACATAGCAGATACTAAAGAGCTGTTAGTTTCCTTTTCTTGTGCATGCATGTGTGTGTGCTAAGTCACTTCAGCCGTGTCTGACTCTTTGTGACACCATGGACTGTAGCCCACCAGATTCCTCTGTCCATGGGATTCTCCAGGCAAGAAAACTGGAGTGGGTTGCCATACCTTCAAGGACATGGGTAGCCATGCAGCCTTGCTTCTGTACTCCACTCTGGAATTTCCACCAATAGAACTTCATCCCTTAAGCCTCTGATCCTTGTGAAAGTCCAGCATCCATTGGGAGAAAATCTGCATAGTAGAAAGACCACAGAGTGAGGGGGACTGGGAGACACTGAAAGCAAACATAGAGACATAGATTCCTAGGCTGCATGGCAGGGAGAGCCTAACTCTGGTTCTAATCTAACCGATTGGCTGCAGGTTCTGGGAGTGCTGTGCTGAGGCTGCTGTGTTGAGGACTCTGAGGTCACTTTTGGCTTGGAGGAAGGAGGCATGCCTGGTCAACTAGTGATGTCCGTAAATGAAGACAAGGAGGTCACTGGGTCTCGAAGGGTGTGGGAGAAGAGGGCTGGCAGCATCCTAGGTGTTTTTGTTCCTGGGTACTCAGTTGACTTGTTCCTCTGCCTGCCACAACCCAGATTATTCCTCCAGGAGTTCTTCCTGACTGATCTTCCTAAGCTTTTCCTTCCCTTTGCTTTCCTTTCTCTGGACCAAAGCAGCCTGACTGGCTACTGAGCATGGCTGCGCTTTACTGTAAGCCCAGCTGCTTCCAGCCAGAGCTGGCTCTTGCCCACAGAGGAGAGCAGTTTTGAGCATGCAGCACCGTGCCTCAGCATCCTTCTCCCCAAGCCTCATTACGATATTGTCGATATTCCCCTCGAAAGGGCATCTCTCCCGACGCCTTCGCCTTTTTATTAATGTGTGTGAAGGCAAGTCAAGCCTGATTATCATGAAGACAATTGCTAAATCCCTCCTGGAGAAGGCTCATCCAGACTGTGTAGGCGGTTTAATTTCAGAGACCCATTAATTGGCAAAATTGCTTAAGCAGCTGCTCTTGATGTCATTTCAGGACCACGTTGTGAGAAGCAAAGAGGAGGGGAGTGGGAAGGAAGGGAGGAAGAGGGCTTCCCAGTGGCCAGCCTGCTCAGCCTTGTGAAGCAGGCCATCAGCCCAGCATCTGCCAAGGTCCACTCTCCCCAGGTAAACAGATATCAACACGAGGAAGACGATATCACGACCTGTGTCTGCGGGTGTGCTCAGCCGCTCAGTCGTGTTCAACTCTTTGCAGTTCCATGGACCGCAACCCATCAGGTTCTTCTGCCCATGGAATTTTTCAGGCACGAGTACTTGGGTAGGGTGCCATTTCCTCCAGGGGATCTTCCTGACCCAGGGATCAAACCCACATCTCTTGTGTCTCCTGCATTGGCAGGTGGATTCTTTACCACTAGCGCCACCTGGGAAGCCCCCAGCACATAGAGCCTGCCATAAATAAAGGCGTAAATAAAGTTTTGTTACAAGGAACATGCAAGGTTTATGTGCATGGATCATAAAGCTGTCCATTCATTCAATAAACATGTGCCAGGCATGGTGCTGAGTAAAGAGTGTGGGCCTCATTTGAGCTAGAGAGAAAGTCTGACAAGCTATCAAGGGATGTAGACCTGGGGAGGTTCTGAGGTGAGTGTAGCACTCCCAGCTCAGGAGACTGGAGAAATGTTTTCAGGGGAGAGACTCAGAACTGGAATACGGGAAAGGGACATAGCAAAGATTTTTGACACCAAAGCCTTCCAGAAAGCAACAAATACAAAAATAAATTTCTAAGTGTTCTGGTTAATATTCAGAAGACAGACAAATCCTGGGATAAGCATGTTTTCTAAAAAATTACTGAAGCATAACAAATGCAGAAAAGAGGATATATGTTAAGTAGATGCCTCACTAAATTCTTATATTATTATCCCCCTTATAACTGCCACCAGATCAATAGCTAGAATATTTCTAGATCCTGAGAAGGCTCCCCTCCCTAATGCCTCCTCCCAATCACTGCTATCCCAGGAGTAACCCTTTTTTTTTGTCTTTAACTGTGATCACCACAGATTGGTTTTGCCTGTAATCGTAGAGAAATCTTTCAGTTCTGGCTTCATTCACTCAACCTTATATCTGTGAGATTCATCCATGTTGTATAGAGCTATTGGAACAAATAGGCTTTTAATGAATAGGCCCCTATGAGCCCAATTCTGGCAAAGACTTCTCATTACCTATCACACATCCATTTCCCATTCTTACTAGCAGAACTCCAATTTATATAGGGTGGTTACACACACACACACACACAACTATAAGACTACATTTCCCAGACTTCCTTGCAGCCCAGAGTAGCCAATGAGACATCAGTGAAAACCACTCAGTAGGGCTTCTGGGAAGCTCTTTACAGGGGACTGAGTCAGCCAGGAGGCCTCCTCCACCTCCCTCCTCCTCATGCCTGGTGTGTCGACATGACTGGAGAGCCAGCGGCCATCTGAGGCCCTGGAGAGCCTTGAAGATAGGGCCACGTGGTGAGGATGCTGAGCAGACAGCCCGCAGAGTCTGGATCCCTAATGACATCCTGGAGCCTCCATATGAACCCTGGATTGCTTTCCTCCAGGCTGATATTTGGGTTTTCAGTTACAGGCAGGAGAACTGAATCCTAACAACTAGACCATATTGGTGCCTGAAACCTCCTGGTTTCCATATGGTACACATGGAATAAAATCCAGATTCTTGGCCATGTCCCCTGTAGCCCTGTGTGATCTGGCTTACTTTTTGAGTTCTTCTTCCCTTCCCTCCCTTGCTTTCCATTCACAGGAACCTTCTTTCTCCTCCTCCTCAAATACCCAGAGCTCTTTTTTTGCCTCAGGGCCTTTGCACAGGCCCTCTGGTATCCCTCTGGCAGGAGCTCTCTTTCCAACATCTGCCTGGTTTCTCCCATTGTTCAGTCTCACCATAAGCACCGTCTCTTCAAAGAGGCCTTCCCCGAGTACCTGATTGAAACTAGATGCCCCTGGTATTTTGCATTTGGGCACTTATCATACTTTTAAATTATACAGTCATTTGTTTATTTGGTCAAAGCCTGTTTACTCCCACTAGACCTCAGCCCCATGATGGCAAGGACTATGATTTTGACATATGGCAAGTACTTCAGGAATATTTTTGAGTTAATTTATTAATCTGAGGGAAATAGAAAGGAAGTTACAGTCCCTAGCTGAAAAATCAAGTAGACTACAGACCTTGACTCTACAATAAAATGAAAGCAATAATATATAAGATACCAAGATGAGTCAAACAGAGAACCAAGAGACCAAGGCCAGACTGGTGGGGGGATGTCAGGGACTCATACAAACAGGCAGTGTTCTGAGAATCTGCAGAAGAGGACTTGAGTGTGATCAAGGAAGGCTTTGTAAGATGGGGACAATTATAAGAAAGAGAAAGAAAGTAAAAAGCAATCAGTAGATGGTGGAAAGTCTATTCATTAGAATTGAGTTCAGTTGTGACAAAAGTATCAAATTAGCAATGGCTTAAGGAAGATAGAAGTTTGTTTTACTCTCACATAAAAGACCTTGAGTCACCAGGGACATTTGTGCTTTCTGCCTTGCTTCTCTGCCATCTTGAGCACATTACTGGATGGTCTGATATGGCTGCTCATGCTCCAGCCACTGCATCCAGAATCCATGTAGCGGGAAGAAAGAAGAGAAAGGGACAAAAGATGCATGCCAGTCTCTCTTACCTCTCATTGGCTAGAATCTAGTTATATAGCCTGTGACAGCTTCAGGGAAGTCTGAGATAGGCAGTCATGATTCTGAGCCCAGATAAATGTCAGGATTCCGTTATTAAGGAAGAAAGACAGAGTGGATATTGAAGTACACCATCGCAGTGTCTACCATAGGACAGGGAAGGCATTCCCTTTGTCAAGGTGTGGTAGATTGCAAAGGGGGCCATGATACACTGAGGCTCCTCCCATCTGAAGGTGGAGCCTGTTTTCCCATCCTTCATTCCCGGACTGACTGATGACTCGCTTGGGCCAACAGCATGTTGGCAGTGGAAGAGACAGTAGTAGGGGAGCCATTTCTAAGCCTAGGCCTAAAGGGACCTTGCAGCTTCAGCTCTTGCTGCTCTTCTAATACTGCTGCCACAAGAACGAGCCTGGGCCAGCCTGCCAGAGGAGGAGAGACCAAGAGCAGAAAAAGCAAGGCATTCCTGCTGACAGCTAAACGATCGCCAGACACACAGGCAAGGCCATCCAGGACCAGGCAGCCCGCAGCCCATAGTCTTTCAACAGAGTACAGACATGTGAGCAAGCAGACCAGTAGAACTAACCAGCACGTGTATGAGCTGTAGCAATCGCTCTTTTGAGTCACCACGTTTTAGTGTGGTTCCTTGCACAATCTTCTTTGGCAACAGACAGCTGACACAGGTGGGCAGGATGCAGGTAAGGAAGTGTGGGAGGCCAAGTGGAGAGGAGGCTTTTTGGGAGGCTGAGGTCAAGTCTGCTTCTCCCAAATAGTCCCAGCGATGTTTGTTTATTCCAAATTAAGAGTCTTCCTGAGAACCAAAGTTCTTTCAAGGTGCTTTGGCTGGAAGAGGGAGTCAGGAATCCCAGACTCCAAAATTCCACCATCTCTAGCAACTGTGTGGCAAGAAGCAAGTCCCACCCCCTCTCCTGTCCCCAGGCTTACCATCTGCCAGTGATGGTGTGCACTTAAGCCTCAAGGCACCTTCAGTGTTTATAAGACCAAAGTAAGCTAATGAGGAAGCGAAGAAGAAGCTGGAACATAGAGAAATGGGTCGTGGGACATGGATTGTTGGAAAAACTGCAGTGATCTGGAACAGAAACATTGGCTCAAGGTAGAAAGAAAGGGCTCAGTGCCGCCCCCAAGTGGCCATGACCTTCCTCTGGGGGTCTTTCAGGTTCCTTAAAGGCCTGTTTGCAACCACACCTTGTTCTTCCCTGGCAGAATCACAAGACCCCAAAACAAAAAGTAACTTTGATCTGCCTAAGCTCTCTCAGTGAAGAGGTGACAGCTGGAATTTCAGCCCAGATCTCTGGGTTTTGGTCCATTGCACTTGCTACACTGATTGCCCTGACACCGTATAAGTCAGAGGGGCTATGGGTGTGAGACCTTGGGGCCCCAGATCTTGGATGTCACCAGGTCATTCCCTCCATCCAGTTGTGATTGTCCCCTGGACCTCTGCACCTCCTCCACATCAGAGGAACAAAGAGCTGATGGATGCCCCAGGCTGCACTGAGCTAAGACTGCTCTGGCGTGTTTTACGGTCACACAGCTCCCCTCCCAAGAGTGGGCAATGGTCAGTCCCCATCTCCCCCAGTGCCACTCTGAGCAAGAAATACTGGCCCCAGAATGCAACTGTACTGCCTGCCCACACCCAGGAGGGGAGTGGGCACCTCTGCAGCTCTAGTGCCCAGCAACCTGCTGGTGAACTTGGCCCCTGGGGACCATGTGGGTTTCAGATGCTCCCCACCCCCAAACCCCACTTAGAGGCCTCATCTGATTTCCTGGCTTCTGCCCAAATCACTGGTTCCTGCTGGGACTGGCCACCTGTTCAAAACCCCAGCTCAGCTGAACCCAGTGACCAGCAGTGCCCCCAAGTAAAAAGGAGCAGATGTTCTGGGTTCACATATCTGCTCTGCTATTTGCTGGCTGTGTGATCCTGGGCATTTTAGTTAACCTCTCTGAGCTTCATACCTGAAATAGACATGATAAACCTCCCCCTCGCCGCCCCCAACAAAAGGTGGTTGAAAGAATCCAGAGTAAACTTTTAAAACAAATCATGAATCCATCCATCCATCTATCCGATTGCCTCTGGTCGTTCTGAAACATAGGGGGTACATGTGGTCTCTCAGAGCCGCGTTCTACAATCTCCAATTCTCCCCTATCCCTAAAAACTACATTTCCCAAGCTCCCTTGCCCGCTTCTCATTAGGTTCAGCCAATAGGAAATACGGAGGGAGATTGAAAGGCAGGAAAGAGGAGGCGGTGGCTGGGACCCTGGGGGCTACAGGAGCAAAGGAAACAGTTTCAGCAGCATCTGCAGACTGGTGGCTCAGACGGTAAAGAATCCGCCTGCAATGCGGGAGACCTGGGTTTGATCCCTGGGTTGGGAAGAACTCCTGGATGAGGGCATGGCAACGCACTTCAATATGCTTGCCTGGAGAGTCCCCACGGACAGAGGAGTCTGGCAGGCTACCGTCCATGGGCTCTCAAAGAGCCAGACAAGACTGAGTGACTAAGCACAGCCCAGCTGCACCAGAGCAGACCCTCAGGTTCCCACTGGGTGGCCGCACCCAGACAAGGCAGGGGGGCTGCACATGGCTGTGGGCGAAAGGTCCCAGGACCGGAGCGGCTTCTTGGTGCAGGGTCAAGAAGCTTCACTCTATTTGCCCTCTGAACTTTCAGCCCCTTATAACCAATCCCTGGCATTATATCCTTGAAACACTTAAAGCAGCTCTGGTCTCCTGCCTGGGTCCTGGCAGATGCCATGGACAGCAGGTGGCCACATCTGGAGAATTTCTCTCTTTGAGCGTCCTTCACTGAACTCTGGCCCAGGCCCTTTGGGTGGACTAGACCACCTAGGTACTCCCCCCACCACATTCATACAAACACACACAGCCTGACCCTCAGATCAGTTCCAGACTTGGGGCTCAGTTGCTGTACCCCTCAGGTCAATGAATTGAATGAAACCTTGCTTCTCCAGTCTGTAAAGAGATCCAGCCCCTCCATTCTATTTAATTCCCCTACCCGTCCCTGCCCGAGGCCTTGTCTTGGCCCTGGCAGTCCTCAGCTCACTTGTTACCCACCCCTGCCAGGGAAGCCCAACCACCCCAGTAAGAAAGAACCCTAAAATGTGCTTCCTACCCACCCCTTGGACAAAGCAGAGGAACGAATGGTTTCTGCTGCCAGCACAGCTCAGAGGTGGCTCTGGGGCTGGAGCAGCCCCATAAATATCTTCCAATCTGGCCTCTGCTCTTCAGAATTACAAGATATGATTATGCCCACTGTACAGATGAAAACAGTGTGTCTCAAAGAGTTGAAGTGACTCACACATGGCTTTCTTCTGGGAAAGGCTTCCATCTGACATCAACACTCAACATTTCCCATTGATGGTTCTTCCTCTGCCCTGTCTTAGGTGCTCACAGGGGTCAATGCCCCTTACTCCCATCACACGGAGCCCTCAACTCAGGCTGAGTCCCAGGTCCTGGACTTTCGTATCCTGAGACCCCAAACAAAACACATCTCTGATTCCGTGTCTGTTAGTTGTTATTTTCTGCCAGAAAGGAAAAAAAAATTAATCTGTACTAAAGTGTCAGTGATCCGAAGGGTCTTCTATTGCTTAGAAACACATTTCGTCTGATTCGAGGTCTTCAGCCCATGGAGACCACTGCCTCCAGCTGTGCAGGATCTGTGGGGTCCTCCCTGGTGGGCACCAGCTGAGTGACTAGCCATCCACCCAGCACCACCTGAAGTCACGCAGTGAACACTGAGACAGTGGCCCTGCCTTTCCAGAGACCATGTTTAACCCAAGAAACACCCAGTGAGAAAGAACTCATGACCATGGGTCAGGAGACCTGGATCTTATCTGGAATCTTCCATAAGCCCGTGACTCTCTCACTATGGAATTCTGTCTTCTCTCCAGAAAAATCAGGGCATATGTTTGTGCAAAACTGAACACCTATATAGGCACTATCTCATCCAATCACATACGAGGCAAGGTGGGCCTCCCCTGTTGCAGAAATGAGGGGATGGCGGGCAGAGAGTTAAGAACTTGCCCAGTATCTCATGGTTTAAGAGAGTCAGAGTCTAAGGGACTGCCCTGGTGGCTGAGTGGTTAAAACTCTACGCTCCCAGGGCAGGGGGCAGGGGTTCAATCCTGGTGGTGAAACTAAGATCCCACATGCTGTAGGGTGTGGCCTATAAAAATAAATGAATAAAATTTGGGGACTTTGCTGGCTATCCAGTGATTAAGACTTAGCCTCCCAATGCAGGGGGTGCTGGGGTCAGAGAGCTAAGATCCCACATGCCAAGAAAACCAAAGCATAAAACAGAAGCAATATTGTAACAAATGCGATAGAAAGAGAGAGAGAGCCAGAGCCTGGCCTTGGACCCTGTTCTCAGGCTCTGCCTCTCGTCCTTCTGTAGTCACTTGGGAGCAGGAAACTTTGTAATCTGTAAAGGCTCTTGAGGGTTTATGTCTGAGCACCCATGAGCATCCTGGGCAGCATGGCGGGTGGTGTCACAGGGCCGCCGAGGTCCATGAGCTCTGTCCGTCTGGGTGGACCCTTCTCCAGCTGAAGCTCTGAGCTGCCTCCTCAAGGTGCCGGGTGGAATCCCAGCATTTCTCCCGCCTGCCTGGGCCTGGCAAGCGGAGCCTGAGAACAGATGCCCGGCACCTTGTTCTTGGCGAGAATGATGGATTTGTGGGTCCCCTTCCAGGAGCTGCACTCACTCCCCCGGTACACGCTGTGTCAGCCCATCCCCAGCTAGTGAAAATAAACAGAGCCATTATCCCTCCACTGACTGCCACGTAGTCTATTTATACCACTTAAGATGCGGGATAAATGGCTTCTCAGTTTCATAATGAAAGGAATATTTCATTTTGCAGAGCTGAGGAACTGTTTATTGAGTATAAAAACAACATTTATACTGTGTTTTGATAATAAACTGATCTGGAAGTTGGTTCATTTAGACGATGGCTTGCATCTGAATTGGTTGTCTCTGCTGAGATTGGGGTGGGTGGGGGGGGTGTNGGGGTGTGGGTGGGGGCAACAGGGGTGCAAAGTGCCTGTGGTCAGGGGATGCTCAGGGCCCTAAAATGCCCTTTCCATTGACCACATCAACTCACCAGTCCTCGCAGCACTCTTTTAGGTGGTACTGTTATTATCCCCATTACACAGGTGGGGAAACTGAGGCACAGAGAAGCTCAGAAGCTTTCCCAGGTCACAGAGCCAGTATTAAACTGTATTTAGTTGTACAGTTTAAATGCAAGCAAACTGGTTCCAGAGCCCACCCTCTTAACCACCATGCCAAAGATTTGCTTTCAGCCTGAGAAAGGTTTAGAAGATGATTTCTCTGGTGGGCCAGTGGTTAAGAATCGGTCTTCCAATGCAAGGGATGCAGGTTCGACCCCTAGCCAGGGAACTAAGATCCCACATGCCACTGAACAGCTAAGCCTGCACTGCAACTAAAGACGTCCACATGCTAAACCACTGAGCCCACGTGCTCTAGGCTACAGTCCATAGCGTCACCAAGAGTCAGACACGACCGAGCTATTTCACTTCACCACAGAAGATTCTAGGCCTGTGGTACAAGGATAAAGAGGACCTTATTCTGAGTTGGCATCATCATTCCACTTTCCAGCTGTGGGCTTTTTTGATGAGGAAGAGATAACAGTAAATATTCACCCAAACCAGTTCATGTTCCTCCTGGATATGACCCCTGAATCTAGGCAGAGCCATGTGACTAGCCCTAGTAAATGGAATGTGGTAGAAATGAGACTTGCCACTTGTAGGCCTGGCTCCTAGGCCTCCACAAACTCCGCTTTTTATGTCTACCTTGCTCATTTGCTGGCTGAATGCAGAAGAAGATCCTGAGGAGGACTGTGAGGGCACTAAAGTGTTAATTGCTCAGCCATGTCTGACTCTTTGCAACCCTATGGACTGTACTCCACCAGGCTCCTTTGTCCATGGGATTCTCCTATAGCAAGAATACTGGAGTAGGTTGCCATTCCCTTCTCCAGGGAATCTCCCCAACCCAGGGATCAAGCTCAGGTCTCCTGCATTGCAGACAGATTCTTTACCATCTAAGCCTAAGGAAGTCTCTAGGGCACTAAAGTACCCTCTTAAGCTAAACAAAAAGGGGCAGATACTTGAGTCACCTCTTGGAAGAGAGGTGCCCAGCAGAGCTGTCTGATGGCAATACCCACACTGGGCATGCCATCAGTGATAAGAACAGTGAACTCTCATTGGGTTAAATCACCGAGAACCGTATGCTTGTTACTGCAGCATAACCTAGCCAATTCCGACTAACATAACTGCAAAGAGGGTACCTGATGTCTCTTATGTGTTCAACAAAAATAATTACTGGAAGGGCTCTTAGGAAGGAGCCACTTCTCTGGATAAATACAGATGGGGTCTGTGAAATAAGTACCCATATATCATCTAACTATACCCTTCTAGCTCCACCTATAAATTCTCAAAAAGACTGAACGTTAATAATCAAGAGTAGCTTCAACATTCAGAGAAAAATAGCTTAGCAACTTTTCCACCAAATGGTAATTTCTTACCAAACTTATCATTGCTTTGTACCACTTGCCTTTAAACACTGCTCCATCTGGGAGAGTCTAAGGCCAGGACTGAGGTTCCTTGGTCTTAGCTTGAGTCTTTCCTGGTGGGATTTTCCTGTCCACTGCTCTTGAGGGTCTTCTAGTAAAGATAAGTGATTATTGGAGAGAGACTCAGGCCCTAGGAGAATTGATGTGGCCCAGGAAGGAGGGGACGAGAACAGAGGGACTCCACCTCTAGAGCAAGAAAAAACAGCAGGGTCTGTCCAGGCAAAGGGAGGCATCAGGCTGAGAATTCCCTTCACCTCCACCTATTCTCTTCTTTAAGAGATGCCATCTGAGACTTTGGGAAGTAGACCCAAGCCCAGCTGGATCTAGAGGACAAGTGGCCAATGAACATACAAAAATATGGCCACCCTCCCAAGGAACCTGAGAAATAAGAATTAGAACCACAGTATATTACGGGAAGCTTTAAACAGTTGCCTTTTTTCAATTATAAAACATGTTTCGTTTCACATTTTGGAACTCAGAATATGCCTTCTAGCCCACAGCATATCACAGTATAATTAGGAGCATAGATGAACAGTGCTTTTTCTTTTTCATTCTACATAACAGTGTCTTAGATTAGATGAAATATAGTAGAGATGTGGTCAGAATCATTTATTAAAAGTGCATTCCTTTGTTCAACTAGAAATTTTAGTGCTGTGTTTAAGTCTTGAGGTACAGGTTAAGAAAGCAGGAGATAAATCCCCAAGTTACCAGTTGGAGGAGAGGTGCCCAGCAAAGCAAATATCAGATTTTAAAAAATACCTACTTGATGGCACTTAATCACCCCAAACACCAAGATTATAGGATTTAGAATAGAATGGCATATGTAGTCCTAGAGTACCGGCCATGAGAATTGCAGTCTTTATACTGAAGTTATCTCTGGCTGAATGTGGAAGACTGTCCTACCAAGATACGTCTGACACATTGCTGGTTAGCCACTCAGTCCTGTCCGACTCTTTGCAGCCCGATGGACTGCAGCACACCAGGCTTCCCTGTCCTTCACTGTCTCCAGGAGTTTGCTCAAATTCATGTCCATTTAGTCGATGATGCCATCCAACCATCTCATCATCTGTCACCCCCTTCTCTCACTGCCCTCAACCTTTGCCAGCATCAAGGTCTTTTCCAGTGAGCTGACTCTTCAATTAGGTGGCCAAAGTATGGGAGCTTTAGCATCAGTCCTTCTAATAAATATTCAGGGTTGATTTCCTTTAGAATTGACTGGTTTGATTTCCTTGCTGTTCAAGGGACTCTCAAGAGTTTTATCCAGCACCGCAGTTTGAAAGCATCAGTTATTCAGTGCCTAGCCTTTCCTGGTGGCTCAGACAGTTAAGCGTCTGTCTACAATTTGGGAGACCCGGGTTTGATCCCTGGGTCGGGAAGATCCCCTGGAGAAGGAAATGACAATCCACTCCAGTACTATTGCCTGGAAAATCCTATGGATAGAGAAGCCTGGTAGGCTACAATCCATGGGGTCGCAGAGTCGGTCACGACTGAGCAACTTCACTTTTAGCCTTCTTTATGGTCCAACTCTCACATCCATACATGACTACCAGAAAAACCATAGCTTTGACTAGACAGACTTTTGTTGGCAAAGTGATGTCTCTGCCAGACACTTAAATAGCCATTGAATTAATTGGAGTCTAGGACTAAGGAGTGACCTTTCTTTAATTCTCTTCTTTTATATTTTGTTTCTCACCCTAGCCTCCCCTGTTCTCTCTATTTTCTATTATAGGGATTCATAGGGGTAATTCTCAAAATTATAAAACATTCACAGGAAATCAGCCCTTCTTTCAAGTCTATTCCCTTCCTGCGCCCCAGCCCTTCTTTAAAATATACTAGTAATGTTAATAAGTTTTACCAAACTCAGTGTTTTTAATGTGTTGGGTCTGACACTCAATACTTTTCATGTACTGTAGCATTTTGTTAATATTTTCTTATGGTTTTTAACTCACCATTTTTTGGAATGTAGTTGTCTGCCTCTTGAAAATCTCTTTTCAAAAAACTAAGAAAAGTTTCAGAAAGCAAAGATCATGGCATCCAGTCCCATCACTTCATGGCAAATAGGTGGGGAAACAATGGAAGCAGTGACAGACTATTTTCTTGGGCTCCAAAATCACTGCAGCCATGAAATTAAGACGCTTACTCCTTGGAAGGAAAGTTATGAGCAAACTAGACAGCATATTAAAAAGCAGAGACATTGCTTGGCTGGCAAAGGTCCATCTAGTCAAAGCTATGGTTTTTCCAGTAGTCACATATGGATGTGAGAGTTGGATTAAAAAGAAAGCTGAGCACCGAAAAACTGATGCTTTTGAACTGTGGTGTTGGAGAAGACTCCTTAGAGTCCCTTGGATGGCAAGGAGATCAAACCAGTCAATCCTAAAGGAAATCAGTCCTGACTATTCATTGGAAGGACTGATACTGAAGCTGAAGCTCCAACATTTTGGCCACCTGATGCGAAGAGCTGACTGGTTGGAAAAAACCCTGATGCTGGAACAGATTGAAGGTAGGAGGAGAAGGAGATGACAGAGGATGAGATGGTTAGATGACATCACCGACTCAATGGACATGGGTTTGAGTAAGCTCCGGGAGTTGATGATGGACAGGGAGGCCTGGCGTGCTGCAGTCCATGGGGTCACAAAGAGTCAGACACGACTGAACTGAACTGTAAATCTCTTAAGAGGGGGATTAGGTCTTTAATTCTTTGTCAGCCCCTGCCCCCTCACCTGGGACTGGAACTAACATTTAGCAAATATTCACATGGTGGAGTAGATGAAAGGATGGATGGATGGACATACGGATGGACAGTCGACACAATTATTTACACATTTTTTATTCTTGTGCCATTAAGAAATAGGCCAAAAGAGAGGTTCCCTACAACAACAGAGAGTACGAGGTCACTGAGGCAGGGATAGCTTTTGCAAGGCACAGCCGATTTATTCAACACTGCAAACGAGTAAAAATGATAAAGTTCCCCCAAAGTCCAGAAAACCAGATGTGCATCTGTGCCTAGTCAAATACACATGATATATTCTTATTAATAAAGCCAGACTAGTGTCCGAAAATTATCCAAGGAAAACGTTCGCCCACCCACAGTGATGGGGGAAGCGATTACTTATTAATAAAGCAATAGCTAAATCTAATTATATCCCCATCAGAGGCAGTTGGTAATAAAACCGGGCTGGTCTTCCAGAGCTCTGTGACCTTGCTGACCTCAAATCAAAGTTTAAACCATCCGTCAGCTTCCAATACATTCCCAGCACACCTACCAATTATCAGCACCCTGGTGCCGCTGTCTGCCGGGGGTCAGAGGTCACCGCGTGCACCAGAGAGCTGGGAGCTGGAACGGGGCTTTAGAAATCTCATTATCCTGTTAACCATACATTTATCTGACAAGATAAAAGAGACTAGGTGACCAAGCTATCATTAAAGATTAATAGAAAGTATAAAAAATTCAGCTGCAACCAGCATTGCTGTTTAGAGCTTGTGATCGGCATGACAGGGTTATTAATCAGAGCGCCAAAAAGATTTAAGTCTTGCTCTTGATATTTTCTATTTTTGTTTTTAGTTTAGTTTTTTTTTTCCCCTTCCCTCTGTCTCAAGTCATTACTTCGTCTCTTACCACCCCAAACCAGAGGTCAAAGGAGACTCCTGCTAATTGGCTCTTCTGGTTTCAAATCATAACCCATTGGGCCAATTATAAAATTGCCAGGACTCAGAGGTGACAAGGGATGCAGCAGAGAGATGCTGGTGAGCTAGGGCAGCAATTCAAGCTGCCTAGGGGTCTGCCGCCCTGTCTCACGTGCCAGGCCTGTTAATCAGTGGGGGAAATCAATAGATTTTAAAATTAATTCAGCCCTAGAAGGCACACCCAAGCCCCAAGATGATATCCCCCTCATTTGTGATTCCATTTCAGTTTTACACAGATTTTCAGACCACACCTACCCAGGAGTCAGAGGGCAGCCTCTGTAGTAAGCCTTAGGGATTCTTAGTCTCTGCAGGTCTCTCCCTCTCACCCACCCACCCACCACCCTGCTTCTTCCCTGGCATCGCCCTTCCCCATTTTGGATCATAAATCAATGTCCTTTTCCTATTAGCTCTGAATGGTGTGCGCTCAGATGACCAGTCGACAGGCTCCCCTTTGGCCTGGGGCCGAGGCCGCAGAGCTGGGAAGATTGCGTAGGGAGAGAAGGAAGCAGTGTCCAGAGTGAAAGAGAGGCTCCAGGCTGCCCTGTGAAAGGGATTTGTGCCTCACCGTTCCCACAAGCCTGTTCAGCAGAAGCCCTGGGCTTGGCGCAAGCTCAGTGGCACGCACAGGATGTCCACCAGGCCTGCCTGGCCTCACGTCCGCAGTCTCTCCACCACTCACTGGCTGACCTCAGGAAAGTCACCCAGCCTCTCTGTGTCTGCTTCCCAGACTGGGAAATGGGAACAACCGCCTCCTTCTCAGGGTTGTTTGAAGATCAAAGGGAAACCTTGAGTCCAATCTCTTCTGTTGTAATCACTTCCTGACTTGCTCCAGCATCCTCTGAGTTCCATTAAAGCTAATCTGATAAATCAATTAAGAATAAAATTCTATTGACCAGCCTCTGGCGAGTTGCCAGAGTTCAAGGACAGCATTTTATTCCTCTTCAAATTCACTCTCCCCACCCACTCAACACTCCCCGCCAACACACACAGTAAGTGAGTTGTCTGATGACCTCCCCTTGTTGCAGGTCACAGCACTGTTCATGCCTCGTGAGCACAGCCCAGCATACACCACCATGACTGCTCCATATGAGTTTGATGAAGGAAGGAAGGAATGCCTGGTCGGATGGAAAATCCAAATCACCTGCTGGGAGGGACATCCAGGTCAAAGACAAGCCCATGGGGTTGAGGATTCAGTTCAAGGATCCTGGGAAGGGGAAACAGAAAGAAAAATCAGGCAGAGAAGAGACTGGAGGGAAGAGAGAAAGGTGGTCAGAGAGAGAGGCTTGGGATTGAAGTCAGGCACACATTCAGCCTTTAGAAAGTTAAGACTCCAGCTCTGTGGCTTAGGGCTGGACCAGTCGGTTTCTAGAATCAGGCAGCTCTGAAAAGGATGGAGATGTCACTGGTGGCTGCACTCCGGGAGAACCACATCCAAAGATTGCCTCGTTTTCCTGGGAAGTCAAGCAGGAAGAGGGGAAGAAGGGAGGTCTTCCAGCAGGAGGTTCTCTTGAAAAAAGTGACATTTCAAGGGACAAACTTGTCATGATGTTACACAGAATAGAGGAGGAAAGAATGGGGCTGGGAACTGAGAGAGAAAGCTAAAGGAATCGTCCGGGGATGACTCCCCGAAGGTCCCCCCTGGGATGGTGATGCTTGGACACGATGGAAGACCAACCAGCAGCCCACCTCTCATGTTCCTGCTCCTTGCAGCCAGGCACAGCCTGTCTGGTAGGTTCCCCCCACACCCACATTCCGGGGCCAGGCCCCGTTCCACCAGGTAAATAGAAAGGAAATTAACAGTTACTTCCTTCATTTCTCTCTCCTGATTCCCTCTGATTGCCCAAATCATTGTCACATCTGCAAAAATGTGGTGTTTTATATTCAAAGCACTACATGTCTAATTGTGTACTAGATTATTTACTCGCTGTGCATCTAATACAAAATTTCATCTTAAAGTGTCCTTTTCCCCAGAAAATAGTTTTCCTTTAAGCATCAACACCGATTGTTTAAAGATCCTACACTTGGAAAACTAATCCAGTGAAAGATAAAAAACTCACGACAGTAATCAGGTGAACAGGCTGGCTTTGCAGACAGAAAGGGGAGGCAGCTTCCTTAAAGCCACACCCTCATAAAAATCTTCTGAAAGAGTCTGGAGCTAAGAAAGGTGTGTGTGTGTGTGTGTGTGTGTGTATTTGTCTGGGTGTATTTGGATGTATGTGAATCTGGGTGTATCTGTACTCACGTACATGTGAGCACTTGTCTGTGTGTTGGAGGAAAAAGAAAGAAGGAAAGGAGTATTAATTAGCAGCCTACCATGTTCAAGTGTTTTGGGCATTAACTTTATTTAACTCTCTCGTAATGTACCCATTTTATAGTTAAGGAAAGTGATACTTAGGGCAATAAAGAAACTTGCTCATCTGCCCGTGTCAGAGCTGTACCCTCAGTCATAGTCAAACCTATCTTTGCTGAAAGTACTGAAGGAATCAAAGTAAAATGTTTTTTTCCCAGTGGCATCTCCATACTTTCTCAGATCTATTTGTATATTTTATAAGCATTTTATGAGCGCCTTCTTCCTAAGCATAGAGATAGAAGCTTTACATATGTTGTCTAATGCCATGCTCACAACATTTCTGCGAACAAGTTTAGTATTCCAGTTTCAGAGATGAGAAAAATTGAAGCACTGAGAGACTAAGTGATTCCTCTATTTGTTATTGCTGTTGTTTGTCCCTAAGTTGTGTCTTCCTCTTTTGCAACCCCAAGGGCTGTAGCCCATCTGACTCCTCTGTCCATGGGATTTCCCAGGCAAGAATACTGGAGTGGGTTGCCATTTCCTTCTCCAGGGGATCTTCCTGACCTGGGGATCGAATTGGCGTCTCTTGCGTCTCCTACATTGGCAAGCGGATTCTTTACCACTGAGCCACCATGGAAGCCCAGTGCCTCCGTGGCTGGCGGTGGTTTAGTCACCAAGTCGTGTCTGACTCTTGCGACCCCTGCACTGTGGCCCGCCAGGCTCCTCTGTCCATGGGATTCTCCAGGCAAGAATACTGGAGTGGGTTGCCATTTCCTTCTCCAGTCAATTCCTCCACAAGGAAAACAGTTTTGTTTGACTCTAAAGCCTGAGCCCTTGGCACTCTATCACACTGACTTGCTTCATTACAGCCAAGTTTTAAGCCTTGAAAATTCAGAGTATAGGTAGATAGGAAAATCATACGCATATAAAAACCAGAGTTGTCTCATGAGGATCTACATATAAAAGACAGCAGCTACCCTACATCATTAAAACCCATATTCTCCTGATCTTCCCACTTTGTTACCACCCTCAGTATATTGGCTGCCATAGGCCAACTGTCCTCATGGTCGCAGGATGGCTGCCACAGTGCCACACTTGATACACAGTCCTGACAACAAGCAGGAGAAGAAAAGGGACCAGTTAACACCTATGTTCTCTCTTTTATACCTTTGTTTTCATTTCTGTTATGTTGTGTCCACTACTCTAATCTTTTCTCTGTGCATGTGTATGGAGACGTTGGGAAGACAGTCACCTAATGTTCCAAAAAGTCTTTTTGTACTTCCATGCATTGCTTGATTTGTTTTTGTAATAAACAGACTTTTTTTTTTTTAGAAATAAAATGGTGAAGTCAAGATTTTAAAAAACACAACCAAACAGAACTTATATCAGTCACCTGCTTAAGCTATACCATTGTCTCCCCCACTGCTGCCAAGATAAAGGCCCAGCTCCTCAGCAGAGTACACAAGGCCTGCTGTGATCTGTGGTCCCCATGGTCTTGCCCTGGGACACAGGTCCTCAGACGTGTCGGACACTTCTTTCGCTCTGGCTGCTCCCTCTGGCTGGAAGACCTCTGCTTCCCTGCTCTTGGTGAAAGCTGTTCTTTCCTCAAAACCCAAGCCAAATGACTGTTCCTTGGAGCCTCCCCAGAAAGCTCCATCAGAGGGTATTTCTCCCCTGTCCAGGGGTCATAGAATTATATAGAGAAACGTCTTTCTTTTTAAGTATGCTGCACAAACTACCTTG
Organism: Redunca redunca; assembly: GCA_006410935.1. Lineage (NCBI taxonomy): Eukaryota > Metazoa > Chordata > Mammalia > Artiodactyla > Bovidae > Redunca > Redunca redunca. Next base: position 101,003 of record SJYQ01095513.1, read on the forward strand.
CCCCATGGTTAGTTTGGGACAGTGGTGTGCTGGAGCTCACTTCTGCTCTCAAGACCTGATTCTCTGCCTCTCTGCCAAAGATGCCACCTTGGCACCTTGAAAGTGGTTATGGTGAAAACATGCATACCGTGGGAACTGGCAAATGCTGTGATAGGGTATCATGCTTTCCCTATGGAAAGCTGGTTATTAACATTCACCAGCATACCCCAGTTTGGGTAGGTATCCTTTCTGTTCCTTCCCAGATACAACTCACTGAGGTCAGCCTTACTCCCTCCAGCATGGTGCTTTGCTCAGGGCAGGAAATTAACATCTAGATGATCAGTTTCTGGAAATGTGGTGTAAACCGAAGGGCCATCCAGAAATATACTCCCCAGCTGTGGGCGTAGCCCGCCCTCAGCCTCGCTGTGGGCTGATTCCTGTATTCTTCCTGGAGAAACCCATCTCCACCTGCCGAGAGGGAACAGGCAGGTCTTCAGGGGAACAGGCAGGGCAGGGGAGCAGGTGATGTCAAATTGCCCCAGGCCTCCCCAGATCCCTAAATCTTACACAACAGAGAGACTTCAGTGACTCTGGAAATGTGGAAATGAGCCAGATCGTTCACAGGTCTTGGAAAATGCAAGAAAAAAGTAAAGTCACTCAGTCATGACCGACTCTTTGTGAACCCATGGACTGTAGCCTCCATCCACAGGTTCCTCCATCCATAGGATTTTCCAGGCAAGAGTACTAGACTGGGTTGCCATTTCCTTCTCCAGGGGATCTTCCTGACCCAGAGATCGAACCCAGGTCTTCTGCATTGCAGGCAGACACTTTACCATCTGAGCTACCAGGGAAGCCCAGTGGTTAATCCGGCCCAAGTAGCATGGATCATGTGCTTACTGGGGGTGTCCAAGGGGGTCTATCCAGTTACCCAAAGTACTGTCTCTGCTTTCTGAGGGAGATTGTAAGTGACAGGAGAGCAAGAAGCGGGCCTGGGTGACAGTCTCACAGGGTCCCTAAACCCCCAGGTGTGCAGCCGTGGCCCACCACACACCCAAATCTATGCGGGGCAATAGGGACTGCGGGGGTCCTCAGAGAACTGACAGGCTCAGCCCTGAGACCAAGCCATTCACACCACAAGACTGTACGGCCATCCAAACTCATACCTGCATGTGCCCTGGAAGCCCGTACAAGAGGTAGGGGCTGGGTTCCCGTCCCCATCATGGTGCCCAGTCTCCAAGTCATTCTGAGTCATGTTTGTTGAAGAAATCAGTCTGAGTTCTGGTCCTTTGCACTGAGTCTCCCCACACCAACATTGAGGTGCCTGGGCTTCGTGGCCTCCCACCACAACAACTTTGCCAGTTCCTGTTTCTAGGTTTGAGCCAGCCCAGGGCTCAGGAAAGACTGAGTGCTTAGTGAGTTGTCCCCGTGACCGACCTGCCGCTCCTCCCTGGATCAGCCCCTGTGCAAACCCCTGTCTGCTGCCTGGAGCCTCCCCAGCTGGCTGGGAGCCCCTCAGGTTCCTGCCTATGGGAGCTGATGACAAGCTTGAGATGAGAGGGAGGCTCAGCTCATGTCCGCACCACTATCACTCAGCTTCCTCGAGGGGAAGGTCATCAGAGACACGTCAACACCCTGGCGGCTGCTGTTCCAGGCAGACGAGACAGAGGGAGGGCTTGGGGACACCTGGACCCTGCAGAACCAGCCTGTGGTGGATAAGAGCCGAACCACAGGAAGGGAGCAAGCGGGCCTGCCCTCCGCCCCAACAGGCTTCACGAGTCTGGGGAGAAAGGGAACCGAGAAATATTTCTTCCTGCAATTTCTAACTAGATACTTTACAATTTGTTTCCTTTCCTCTCTAACATGACTCCATGGAGAGATGCTCTTGCCCCATTCTTCAGCTGAAGCTCAGTTAAGGTGGCATGTCTTGCCCAAGGTCACTCTGGCCTCCAAGGCCAAGATCGTTATGGATGACAGCTTAAAGGGACTGAGCACCACACTTTGAACAAACCTAGAAGTAGGAACCAGCCCTACACCTGTTCACCACAGCAATTTTTACATGTGAGTCCACCCCTCCTACCCCAGATAGGGGTGCACTGGGGCCAGGTGTCTGGCTGGCCGACATCTAAAGCCTCTTGCAGGGAGGTGTCCACTTGTTGACAGCCGAGCTCTTTAGTCCAGGAAGCCTTGAGGGGGTGTGGGTGGAGTTTCCATTCATAGGAAGCTCGGGGCAGGACGGGGTGGGCAGGGTGCTATGACCACTCCTGGGTCGGGGGGAAACCAGCCTGGGACCCAGACTCAGGCCAGCCTTTCTGGGACACAGCCCCACCAGAGACCCAGCCTGTCTTTGATGCTCCCACCCTCAGCCGCTTCTCCAGTCCCTCTGTGGTCTTTCTCCAGGCCCCCACTCTTAGCCACTTTGACTCTCCCACAGAAGAAGGCCCCAGTCTCTTTCTTTCTCCCATCAGGTTCCAAGAGTTTATATGGAATTGCTAGAAGGTACATTGGACTGTAGCTCCAGGGTCAGTAAAGACAGGCTCTGCTTCCCTTAAAACCAGAGCCTAGATGCTCTACCCGCATACCCTACGCACGGCCCACGCCACCCCCTCCGAAGACTTTTCTAGAAGGGAGGGGGACAGGAGACACAAATGAACTAACACAGTTTCAGTTTTCCTATCCCTACACCAGAAAACTCAAAAAGGCTGGCCAACTTACCTGAAGACACCAGGGGGAATTGCAGGGGTCGCCACCTGAGCCAGATCAGCACCAAGCCTGTGTGTGCACCAGACCCTGCCCACCTGGGCCTCCTGTCTATGTTAGACAGCACTTGCACTTCTGTGCATCATCTCCTCTCCTAGCCTCTCACAATCCCATCCTTCTCCACAGTTAGCATCTGCCTGGGGCACGAGCCTGGGACCTTCTCAGCCCAGGTGCAGCCCCTGTCACATCTCTCTCCTTCTTGTAATCCCCACCCTGCACTTGTCAGGGCTCCTGGCTGCCTCTCCCTCCGTTTCCATTTTCAGAATATATCTATCTCGAGCCTAGGACAAGCCAGGGACTCTGCTGGGCACTGGAGAGACAGAAATGAGTGAGCAGGACAACGTGAGGGCTCCCTGCTCTTGGAGTAGACATTCCTCTTAACAGAGGCAAGTAGATGAGCCTCAGACAAGAGACATGCACTAAAAAGGCTCACTGGGAAGGCAAGCTCACCCAGCCTGTCCCTCGTGGTCCTCCATTGCATTTGGCCTAACTGGTCCCCTCACTTGACCTTGGGGAGCAGACGGGGGGCAGGGAGACCTACAGGAAAAGACCAGCCCAGCCTTTTTGAGTGTGGCACTGTAGACTTTCTCACTCGCTCTGGAAGGTCGAGATTATCCTCAGGATTGTCCCCAGGTACAGATGACAAAACCGAGGCTTGGGGAGGTCGCTCAGAGACACGGGAGCCAATGTAGACCCGTGGTGGAGCCCCGCTCTCTTGACCTCCGGCCAGTACTATTTCCAAATCATGCTGCCTCCCAGGCCAAACATGAGACGGCAGCTTCCCCCTCTGCCCTCCCCATAAGCTCCCCTAACCTGTCTCAGCCTCCCCTCCACCCCACCCACCTCAGCTCCTGTCAAGAGCACAAACCAAGGAGTTCCAGAGACAATCCCACTAGAAGGCATTCAGGAGTTGTCATTCATGACACAGACTGGTTGCTAAATTGATCTCAGATGAGAGCTTTTTTGGGCTTATGGCTCGGTCATACGGAATCTGCCTGTCAATGCAGGAGATACAGGAGATTCGGGTTTGATCCCTAGGTAGGGAAGATCCCCTGGAGTAGGAAATGGCAATGCTCTCCAGTATTCTTGCCTGGAAAATTCCATGAAGAGAGGAGCCTGGCAGGCTACAGACCATGGGGTCGCAAAGAGCTGGACACAACTCAGCAAGTGAGTATGCAATGGAGACACAGACATAGAGAATGGACTTATGGACAAGGGTATGGGGGGAGGAAAGAGAGGGTGAGATGAATGGAGAGAGAAGTATGGAAGAATCTACACTAACATATGTAAAATCAATAGCTGATGGAAATTTGCCGTATGACTCAAGGAACTCGAACTGGGGCTCTGTAACAACCTAGAGGGGCAGGAAATGGTGGGAGGTAGGAGGGATTCAAGAGGCAGGGGACATATGTACACCTATGGCTAATTTATATTGATATCTGGCAGAAATCAAACCAATATTCTAAAGCAATTTCGATTTAAAATAAATGATTTTTAAAAATGCGAACCACACCACATTGCAAGGCCGCTCTCACCTTCGGCAATAGCCCACACTCTGTGGAGCGTGTTTCTCCCAAGGCCGCACTCACCCTCTGAGATGGCCCACACTCTGTCCGTGAAGTGTGTTTCTAAATAAATCCACTTCTTTCCTATCACTTCATCTCTCACTGACTTCTCTCTGCAATGAGACATCAAGAACCTGAGCTTCACTGGGCCCTGAAACCAGGTCTGTGAACTGGGTTGGGAGACCGTGGGATTTGGCCGGTTCAAGAGCCGGCCATGTGGGTTCAAGTCCTAATCTGAGGTGAATGGTTTCATGGTGAGCTTCCTCCTCTTTCATGGAGGAAGCCAGCGTGGCTAGTGCGACTCTGAAGCAGAAAGAGCAGGCTTACCAGGGCTGTTGGCAGGGCCACACCAGGTGGTGAGTCATAGGATACAGTAAGGCATTTGCCCTTGATCTGGGGCAGTGAGGAGGCTTTAGGGCTTTCAAATGTGTCCGCATAGTGAGGAAGGGGCCAGCAAGTCAGGGGACAGCTTGATGGGGCAGAGGTGGTGGCAGGAGACCCACTGGAGACTACAACAGGGTCCACATGAGCGACCCTGATGCTTTAGAGGCAGATGGTAACAGCAAGAACAAAAGAAGCAGGCACGCTCCAGGATACGCCAACAGCAAGGCTGAGCGGTGCGCTGCAGGTGGGGATGAGACTCGAAGGCGAGGCTGGTCCGGTTCCCGCTCTATGGAGACCTGGGTGGAGGAAACCTGAGCTTGGGATCTGATTGGTAAGACTGAAAGACATGCCCAAGACCTTCCAGCCAGCCTCCAGCTGGGACTCCTAGTCAGTTTCTGAACGTGTAGCTCATGCTGAGCAAAGCAGGGTCCAGGTGGGAAGTGTGGGGTGAGGGGGGGTGCTACTTTCTCTTAGTCCCCTAGTGAGATCCTAGAGACAGACCTGGGGCATCAGTCACACACAGCCTGTGATGCATGGGGCTCAGATGGTTAGCCAGGGGTACTGAGAACATTACACCGCCTGGAAACTCAGATTCTATCTCCGTTTAAAGTAGTCTTGCTGACGATAAAATGCTATCTGGTATTCAAAAGCTCTATGGATAGTACTAAGCATAAATGAAAGCAAAGCATTTTTATGACAAAGTTTGGGGTGGGGTTGAGATATGAAGATGAGAAGGAAGAGGATCACAGGTGGGGGGTGGGGGGTGGCACAGCCCAAGCACAGGCCTGGGGACGGGAGAGGGCAAGGCCATCAAAAGGGGAAGGTGGGGAGACCAGCTAAGTGCTTTCATACACGTTATCTCGCTATGCAGTCATCACACCATTCTTACTAAGGTAAATATCATGTCCTCATTTTTCAGATAAAGAAACACAGTGGGGCAAGTTGTCCACGCTCACCAGTTCCTAAGTGGCCAAGCCAGCTCATCTCACTCCCAAGCAGCCTGGCCCTTAATAGATGAAAAATTGCTTTCCAGGTTAAAAGTTAAAAGTGGCTTTTAGAGGATGACAGCCTTCCCAGGAACTAGGTGAGGGGAGAAACTTTTAGTGGCCAGGACCTCTGAAGGTCAAGTTTAACAGCCCAGGGCAATTCTGAGAAAGAAATTGGCCTTTCTCAAAATGGGCCCCCGCAAATAAACGTGCTCTCATTTCAAAAGTCCGAATGTCACGGAGGCAGCGGGCAGGCCAGAGGGGTGAGGCTCTGCCCATGTGACTCTCTCTCCTGCAGCTGCTGCAGAGGAGCTGGAGACATGGAGGGAAGACACTGTCTGCTGATCAGCAACTTGCGCAAAACTTAATTGCTTCCCCGAACCTGAAACATATCAAACTGCATAAATAAATGCGCTTTAAATTATTAATAAAGGCATTTACATCTGAAGCCTGAAAATTAATTTAATTTCTTATGCTAAACTGGCTGGCGTGGCATGTGATTTGAAGATTCAAAGACACAAAGAGCAGGGAAGAAAAAAATGGGAGCGGTTATCTTGGGCATTTTGCATTTATGATCCTGGGGGATAATAAGAAAGAAGGAAGGAGTGGAAAGAAAGGGTGGGAGGAAGTTCTCCTGCAGATCCAGATGAAAACCACTTCATCATGAGAAGGAAAACAGACAGGCCACCTTTCTTCAGGGCTCTTGCATATTGAAATGCACTGGAAAACTCAGGGAGTCTGAGTTTCCGGGGGCAGGGGGAGTGGTGCTGAATTGCTTGGCTTTTTCAAGGGCAGACATAATTAGAGCCAAGGTTGGGATGGATGTATTAGATGAGCTTGGAAAGTAGGCTAAGAAGCATCAGCTAATGCCTGTGTGGCTGGGGAGAAAGAAGCCAGAGACCCCTGTGGGTGGGTACCCACAGTCCAACCTGGCACTGCCAGAGGGTCATCCCTGCAGCTTCCAGAAGCAAGGTGGTACCAAACATTCCTGCATCAGAACCCCAGCTCAGCCAATTACTAGTTGAACATCCTTGACCCAACCTCTTTCCTCTGAGCTTCAGCATCTTCATCTGCAAAGGGGGTTAATAGTATCTATCTCACAGCATTTTCGGAGAAGGCAATGGCACCCCACTCTAGTAATCTTGCCTGGAAAATCTCATGGACGGAGGAGCCTGGTAGGCTGCAGTCCATGGGGTTGCAAAGAGTCGGACACGACTGAGCGTCTTCACTTTCACTTTTCACTTTCATGCGTTGGAGAAGGAAATGGCAACCCACTCCAGTGTTTTTGCCTGGAGAATCCCAGGGATGGGGAGCCTGGTGGGCTGCGGTCTATGGGGTCGCACAGAGTCAGACACGACTGAAGCGACTTAGCAGCAGCAGCAGCACAGCGTTTTGGTAAAGATGCTGCACGGCATTGGGAATTGCCTGAATCCAGACACTATTTGGACAAGTGATAGTGTCCAAATACTCGCTAGTATTTTTGGTATCCACTGATAATGCCCAGATATCTTTATTTTTTAGGAGAGAGAGTAAAGGAGATGTTGGGCTGGGAGCTTGGTCTAGGGAAACAGCAGAAAAAGAGAGATGATATGGGATCTCTTCTCATCCAGCCACTGGGACAGGGTTGAGCTCTAAGATCTAGACGATGGAGAGTCAGAAGTCAAAATGGGGCTTTCCTGGTGGGCCAGTGGTTAAGAATCCGCCTTGCAATGTAAGGGACACTGGCTCAACCCCTGGTCCAGGAAGATCCCACCTGCTGTGGGACAACTAAACCCGTGTGCCACAACTACTGAGCCCACAGGCCTCAACTACTGAAGCCTGAAAACTCTAGAGCCAGGGCTCTGCAACAAGAGATGCCACTGCAGCGAGAAGCTCTTGCACCACAGCTAGAGAGCCGCGCAACTAGAGGAAGCCTGTGTGCAGCAACAAAGACCTAGCACAACCCCTCCCCCAATTTTTTTAAATAAAATAAAATTATTTTTTTTTAGTCAAAAGGTTTTGTAAGGTTACTGGAAGCAGAGCTGCCCTGTAGCCCATGAGGGTGGAGAGGGGCACCATCCTCTGTCTGCCTAGAAGGGTCTGTGTGCCAGTGTTCCATGCCCTGGTGGAAGAGGGTAGGTGGTCCCCCTCACAGAGCAAGGGTCATGCTTGGATGGGGGAGTGGGCACAGACATGGGGATTCAAGCAGGAGAGGAGGGGTGTGGTGGAGTTTGTGAGTAACGAGGCCCTGAAATATCCAGAGAAGACTCAGATCTGGCCCTAGGAGACAGTGGAAGCGAATGAGCCAAGATTTTCTAGTCACAGGCTTGGGGGCTGGAACACCTGGAGTACATCTCTGCCCATCATTAGGCAGGCATACAGTAGGCATCAATACAAAGTCAGCTCCCTTCCCACTTCCCTTCGTTCCTATCGTGTGCATTTATCGGGTATTGATCTTTTCCCTTATCTGGTTTCCAGGAGAGTCAGGGGTTAGGATTCTGCACTTTAAATCCCAAGACTCTGATTCTGGGAAAGATTGAAGGCAAAAGGAGAGGGGGGCAGTAGAGGATGAGATGGTCAGATAGAATCACTGATTCAATGGACGTGAATCCGAGCAAACTCCAAGAATTAGTGAAGGATGGAGGAGCCTGGCGTGCTACACTCCATGAGGTCGCTAAGAGTCAGGCATGACTTAGCAACTGAACAACAACTTTAAACCCCAAAGAGAACCAGGACAAACCCAAACACACCAACCAGCACTTGTTAAAGCATCAGCTGACAGTTGACTCTGCATATTACCTTTAGCAGGTGAGTCAATGTTTTTATTTCAAATCCCCTTGAGCCACAACAACCACCTTGTAAAGCAGTATCCCCACTCTACAGTAAAGGCAACTGAGGCCCAAGGAAAGTGACCTAAGGTCATGCAACTTGTAAACAAACCACAGAGCAGGGATTTAGCACATGGTGCCCTGGCTGTATGGAGAGAGTCAGGCTGAGCTGGGACTAAAGCCAGCCCTTCCTCCTCACACTGACTATCACTGGCATAGGGTCAGCCCTTACTGAGTGTCATGCACTGCGCCAAGAGCTTTGCAAGCATCACCCATACATCTTCACCAAAGCCCAATCACTGAGACACTCCTGTTATCCACTCCTGTTATCCCCACATGTAGAGAGTACACTGTTCTTTTGAGAAGCTAAGTTTCATTTCCTCTAGTCTAGTGAGTAGAAAGTCAGGATTCCAGCAGCTCAGGCCAGAGGCCACGCCTTTGACTCTGAGCCCTACTGCCTCTCACCTAACAAATTCCGCTTCCCACCTGTCCAACAGACCTGAAGACTCGGAACGAGCAGAGCTACTGTGCAGACCAAAGCGAGCCACAGCACCCCACCCACAGCACAGAGTGAGCTCTCGGAGGACACGTGTTCCCTTTCCCGGGCCACACGGCTCCCCAGGCTGGGCCTGGAGGACAGGAATGAAAAGACAGACCTGAGACGGGTGGCTGAGCAAGGAAGCCTCTCTCTGCTGCCTGATGAGGCAGGTGCTGGCCTCACAGTCTGACACCCACCAGGGACCTGGGCATCTGCCTCAGCCCTGCCCTGGATCTCTCAGCCTAGCAGGGGGGAAAAAGCACAGCTGGTCCTCTTTTCAACAATTCCCACTTTTTTTGCAATTAATTAATGTCCGAACAGCCGTGTGCTGTTCGAGTCACTGTTTCTACTGGTAGGACACAGCTTAGTTCAAAGAAGGGTGGCTCTAGCATGACTTGGGCCTGCATTTGAGCCCTGGGGGGCCTTGAGCAGGTCACCGTGCTTCTGGGCATGTCAGGTCCCCGGCTTACAATGAAGGGACCCCTTCCCAAGGTCACGGCCAGGAGCAGGCCAGGGCTGCGCTGTCGCTGACAGGGCATCACTGCTCCTCCAGGGACTGCGCTGGATGCAGCCTCAAAGGCAGCACCATGGAACAGAAAGGTCCTGTTTGCTGTGAGAATTTGTCCTTACAAAAAGGGGATACATACTTCAACTTCTTTTAGTCATTTCTGTTTCTCAGGTTTTAGCCTTCCTAATTGCCTTTGAAAATGCTTCTGAATTGCAACACAATAAAAAATGCTTCTTAAATAATGCTTATGAAAGACAGTATATTAGTTTCAGGTTGAATTTACAATACAGGTGGACATTATAGTATCTTTAGATTTTAGAGCAAATGGGGGCTCCTTTTGTAATCGCAGTATGAAGTCAACAAGTATGTGCGTTGTACAGGACCTGAACAATAGCTTTCTATGTTACACGACAATAGAAGTTTACCGGTGTTACCTCTTTACCCCGTGCTGCTGGTCACAGCTTTGATTCACTTGTCACTGGACATGTGCTGGGGATATCTTTGTCAATGATTACATGGCACGGCATAGTTGCTAAGAACAAGAGCCGGGTACTCCTGAATTCTGCATGTTCTGTGTTGGGCTTGAGAGGAAAAATCGCATTTATTCAGAATTGTTTCGCCCTACTTTCTTTTTTTTTTAATTTTTATTGGAGCATAATTGCTTTACAGTATTGTATTAGTTTTTACTGTACAGTAAAGTGAATCAGCTATGTGAATACATGTATTCTCTCTTTTTTTGGACTTCCTTCCCATTCAGGTCACCACAAAGCATTGAGTAGAATTCCCTACTCTGTACAGTACGTTCTCATCAGTTATCTATTTTATATTCAGAAATTGCTTTCACCCTGAGTGAAGAATTACACTTGGAGGACAAGAATAGCTAAGCTACCCACTGGCTTCAATACCATCCTTCCTTCCTTTCTGGCTCCCATCTCTGTCCCATGTGAGTACCTCTGAGCTTCCAGAAATTGTGTATTAACCTACATGTGCCATTTTCTGGGAAAATATAAATAGCAAGAACCAGACCCCTGCTCCTGCTGGCTGTGGCTGTCCTCAACCCCAGATTCCTATGTCACGATCCCACCCTCAGCCTCCTGGCCCCCTTCCTCCTCTCCCTCCTCCCAAGAGCTCAGAGCGTGGTCAGGTTGGGAGTCTGGCAGACCTGATTCTCATACCGTGTGGCCCTAAGCAAGTCTCCTTTTTTCCCTCATCTGTAAGACAGGAGTGAAACAGTTATCTACTCCATGGGTTTGACGGGACACGCATGTGTGATCTTGGAGATGACAATATTCATCAACAGGAAAGAGCCATTGGTCATCATCATTATTCTGTTTCAGCTAGGTGATCAACAGACACTCATCGAATTGGATTCATTCTTCCTAAACTAGCAGTGGTCCAAGTGGAAGGAGGAGCTTGGGCTTCAACAGATGAAATTGTAGGAGAAGGAACTTCTCCCCTCCTCCCCATCCCCACCTGTTCACAGAAAATGGGATGCCGCTCTTCCCCCACTTAGAAGTGAGCTGGGGAAGGGACTTTTCAAGGAGCTGCTGATCTGAATGGTGAGCCCACGCATCCTGGGCTGGATCTCAGTTGGTCAGGGGCAGAGTAACCATGAGCCATCCCCTGTCTTTTACTTCCTGTGCTCAGGCGTGGGGGACACCACACTCCCTTCCCCGAGGATGCCGGCTGCTCAGCCTGCCTGTGATGTACTGAGGTTGGGCCTTCCTGGAACTGTGGCTCAGGTAAGTAAGCCTCACAGGTTGGACCTAGAGGGAAGAAGAGGTATGGGGCTTCTGAATCCCTAACATGCTTCTTGCTGAGCCTACTATATCTTCAAGTAGTAAAATGTGAGACCCTGATTGATTTCTTTGTTCAATGCATGCAGGCATGCTCAGTCACTTTAGTCATGTCTGACTCTGCAACCCCATGAACTGCAGCCCACCAGTCTCCTCTGTCCATGGAATTCTCCAGGCAAGAATACTGGAGTGGTAGCTGTGCCTTCCTCCAGGGGATCTTCCCCACCCAGGGATCAAACCCGCATCTCTTATGTCTCCAGCATTGGTGGCATGTTCTTTACCACTAGCATCACCTGAGAAACCCTATTTGCTCAATTAACACGTCCTAAGCAGTTACTGCGGAGAAGGCGATGGCACCCCACTCCAGTACTCTTGCCTGGAAAATGTCATGGACGGAGGAGCCTGGTAGGCTGCAGTCCATGGGATCGCGAAGAGTCGGACATGACTGAGTGACTTCACTTTCACTTTTCACTTTCATGCATTGGAGAAGGAAATGGGAACCCACTCCAGTGTTCTTGCCTGGAGAACCCCAGGGATGGGGGAGCCTGGTGGGCTGCTGTCTATGGGGTCGCACAGAGTCGGACACGACTGAAGTGACTTAGCAGCAGCAGAAGCAATTACTGGGCTTCCCAGGTGGTGCTAGTGGTAAAGAACCTGCCTGCCAATTCAGGAGACATGAGACGCAGGTTCAGTCCCTGTGTCAAGAAAATCCCCCAGAGGAGGACATGGCAACCCACTCAAGTGTTCTTGCCTGGAGAATCCCACGGACGGAGGAGCCTGGTGGGCCATGGCCCACAGGGTCACAAAGAATCAGACACAACTGAAGCAACTGATCACATGCAGGCAGTTACTATCAAGCAGTTTCTATGACGGTCATGGGAAGAAGGCGATCAGAGGAGGAGAGAAAGCTGGACCAACGGCCACATCTCCACTCTCACATAAATTCTTCTCTGTGTCATACAGGGTTTCTCTCCGCAGCACACATATACTTTCTCTCCCTACACACAAGCACGCACACACACCTTAGCCTCTGCTCTCCTGAGAGGCCCCTTGGTTAAAGCTGTTTTCTGGAAGCCAGAGGGAGCTCAGTAGGAGGAAGAGGTGGATTCAGTGGGCAGACTGGCCTGTCCCCTCCCCCAGCCCCCTCCTCCCCTCTCCCACCGGGGGCCTGCTCAGAGTTCCTCCCCACGTCGGATCAGCCTGGGTGGCTCACCAGGACTTGTGTGGCTTCACTTCAGTTTCTTAGATTTAGAAGACAAGACAGAAAGGGAAGTGTGGAAAGAGCCCAGCTGGAGGCCGAAGGGGAGCAGAGGGGAAGGGCCATGCCACACACCGCCCCCCCACCCGCCCCCCTTGCCCGCCCAGGCTGGGCTCAGAGCAGAAGTCGCTGATGCACTGCGGCCGCCTTGCGGTTCAGGCCCAGGGGCTTAGGCAGTCGGTTGTGGGAAGCATGATAACCGGCGAGCCGATTCGCAGAACTTCGAAGGTTTTGTAACAAAAGGTGACAGCACAAAGCCGGAGATAACAAGGTGCCATGGCACTGTGCCAAGAAGCTGGGCAGCGGTGACAAAGGAGAGCCGGCACGAAAGCTGCTCCTCTCTGGCAAAGGCGGGCAAGCGGGGCCACTTCCGAGCCGAGACAATGGAGCCCCTTGGAAGAACTCACTTGTCGTGGCTGGGGCGGGGCTGTGACAAGAATAGAGATGAGCTCAGGCCATCCCTTCCTGCTGAGCCAGGAGCCCACGCACGTCTCGGACCACAGGCCCCCTGCCATGGGGGTCTCCTCACGGGCTTGCCATCTCAGTGTAGACATGACCCTGGCCTGAGCGGCAGCCAGACTGATAAACACACAGGGAACTGACGCCTGGGAGGGAGAGCTGGACAGAAAGCATAGCCGGAGCCTCAGACACTCTGAGTGCAGACAGAGCTGCTGCAGAAGGGACCCACTGACGCTCTGTGGTCATGGGACCATGTCCTTCTTTTTCATGGTGGCATTCAAGGCGGCCTCACTCTGGGCCAGCCTACTTTTCCAGCACCACCTCCTACCCCTTGCCCCATTGACGGAGTCATCTCCCCAGACCATTTGCCAGGCACATCACACACTCAGCTCTTTGAGGCCTGAGTGCCTCTGCCCCTGCCAGCCCATTTGCCTTTAATGCCCTCCTCTCTCCTTCCTGCCTGGATGATCCTTCAGGAAACTGCTCAAATATTTTCTCTCCTAGGAAGACCTCCTTTGCCCCTCAGGGGAAAATTCAGCCCTGGTAGACCCAGCCCCTTCAGCAGGCTTGCCTACATAGCCATCTGCTTTTCACATCCCTCTGCCTAGACCATTTGTTTTCTTATTGGTCTCTCTTCCAGGCTGTGAGGAGAGGGACTGTGTCTTAATTTACCTTTCACTCCCAAACTCTAGGTCAGAGTCTGGCATTTAGCACTCACCTGATGCTGATAGATGGATGGATAGAGGGTTAGATGCATGGATGGGAAGGAGGAGGGAAGGATCCAGGCAGGTGCACCCTGGTGGGGCAAATCTTCAGAACCCAACACCTCAACTGAGAGCCATCCTAGAACCTGTACTTCCTCCCAGGCTAGAAGCCTGGGGTCCTCTTCCTAACTGAAAGCACCCTCTTCCTCGACNTCAATCCCCTTCCTGCTCCTTCACTGCCCGTGCGGGTTTAGGGTCTCCGCCTGGAGTGCTCAGGCTCTGGGAGCCCACTTGGTGGGTCTGAATCCCGGCTGGTTACGCCTGGGGAGCTAACCTAGCCGGAGAGACCCACCCTCTCCTTTTAGTGACACGGGCTTGGCCCCAGTTGTTATATGGGAGGGCCATTAGGGGCTGTATGACAGGATAGGAGCAAAGCATTTCGCGAAGTGACTGGCACAGAGTTGGTGCTCAGAAAATGCCAGTGGCTCTGTGGTTAATTTTTATTCCATACACCCACACAGCAGCACACAGCTCTCCCCCTTAATGATAGAGCCAGAGACACCGTGACCCCAGGAAGAGCCAGGCTGGGGTACAGCTTCAGCCCGAACCCTCAGAAGCTGCTTCATCAACCGTATCTCCCGGCTGAATCAGCATCACCTGTGGGACTTTTGGCACCACAGTGACACCCACAAACCCTGCTCTGGGGGGATGGGGTCAGGTCAAGAAAGGTCCCTATGAGTTCCCAAGGCAAGAGAACACTTCCCTACAAGCTCACCACCCGGGCCCCGGTACACTGGGAGGTGCGTGGAGAGGCAGGCCTGCTCCATGTGGCCAACCTGTGACCAACGTACCTTGTGGGAAAGCAAAGACTTGGAGCTGCAGCGGTGGGAACTAGGGAAAACCCAGAGCCTATTTCACAGTGAGAAAGCCAGGTTCAAGAGGGGAAGTGAATGTACCAGGTCACCTGACAGCCGATGCTAGGTCGAATCACCTAGTGATTCTCATCACTGCTTTTGCCTCCTGACCATGGGCCAAGACTTCGAGAGATCTTCCTTCATATACAGACATGTACAGTTGAAATCACTCTTGAAAAGGCATTGTTTCTATACCCAACTGCTTTTTAAAAAGTCTTTATTGAATTTGTTACAATGTTGTTTCTGTTTTATGTTTTGGTGTTTTGGCCACAGGGCATGTGGGATCTTAGGCCCCCAGTAGGGGATCAAACCCATGTCCCCTGCAAGTCCTAACCACTAAACCACCAGAAAAGTCCCTATACCTGACTTCTGACCATTCTGTTCCTCAACTTTTTGTTGTGATCAACTCTTCGGAGGTGAAATTCACATAACATACCATTAACCACTCCAGAGTGTACAATTAAGTGCATTCACAATGCTGGGCAACCACCAGCTCTCTCTATTTTCAAAATTTTTTATCACCGCATAAAAAGTCCCACACCTGCGAGATAATCCCTCATCCTCCCCTGGGAACCTCTGGCCTGCTTTCTGTCTCTGTGGGCCTTCTGGGGGCATCATATAAAAGGAATCACACAATGTGTGGCCTTTGGTGTCTGACTTCTTGCATTTGGTATAGTGTTTTCATGCACTTATAATATGCATCAGTGCTTCATTCCTTTTATGGCTACATCATATTCTACCGTTATAGATATGCTATTCATCCTGGATGGACATTTGGACTAGCTTGTCATTTCTAAACATACAGGAAGACTGAAAGAATCATGTAATGAGCACTCCTTTTCCCATACCCCTGACTCAGCAACAGCGTCTGGACTAGAGCGAGGCCAGCGAGGTGTTTTGTTGGGGCGTTGAAGGAAGGGCTTGCTTCCAGCGTCTGCAGGGGCGGGTGGACCTTGAGAGGTATGACTCCCTCAAGGCTGCCCCTGAGGCATCTTGCCAGCCTCATCCTGGTCCTGGCCCTATCAGACCATTTTAATCTGTTGCCATGCTTGCATTGGCTGTCAAGTGACCTGGTGCATATTTGAAGATGGATTATGGACCACATGACACTTTACTCCTCAGTTGCTCAGCCCCCAAGGACAATGTGCCTAGTAAAAAACCCATTCCCCACCGTGATTTCATGTCACCTCCACCTTCCAACCATAGTCACATTTCCCAACGGCCCCAAGTACTTCTCTCATAGATCTTTTGCTTGACTGGTTGGTTTGTTTTCACAACCAACTAAGCAAATGATCTATGAAAGATGCTGTTTGGGGGCTTCCCTAGTGGCTCAGATGGTAAAGAATCTGCCTGCAAGGCACAAGACCCAGGTTCAATCCCTGGATTGGGAAGATCCCCTGGAGAAGGGAATGGCTACCCACTCCAGTATCCTTGCCTGGAGAATTCTATGGACAGAGGAGACTGGTTGGCTACAGTCCATGGGGTCATAAGGAGTCAGGTATGACTGAGTGACTTTCACTGTCCCTTTTTCTTTCGGTTTGTTTTTAACAGGATATAATGGAGCTTCCCACGTCACATGTGGATACTGTGTCTCTTTCACATTAAAATGGCCAGGGATTCCCCCTCTGCCCCATGGCATAGGCATTTTAAAGACTGCCTTTTTATACAGAGTGAAGTAAGTGAGAACGAAAAAACCAACACAGTATATTAATGCATATATATGGAACTTAGAAAGATGGTAACAACAACCCTATATGCAAGATAGCAAAAGAGACACAGATATAAAGAACAGACTTTTGGACTCTGTGGGAGAAGGCGAGGATGGGATGACTTAAGAGAATAGCATTAAAACATGTATATTACCGTATGTGAAATAGATGACCAGTCTAAGTTTGATGCATGAAACAGGGCACTCAAAGCTGGTGCACTGAGATGACTCAGAGGGATGGGATGGGGAGAGAGGTGGGAGGAGGCTCCAGGATGGGGGGACACACGTACACCCGTGGCTGATTCATCTCAATGTAGGAGGCAAAAACCACCACAGTATTGTAAAGTAGTTAGCCTCCAGTTAAAATAAATTAATTAATTTTTAAAAAAGAGTCCAAACCTTATAGTCTTTTAGAATGGCCCACACCATGGATTTGCCTGACTGTTTTCTCTTGATGTCATTTAACTTGTTCTTCTGTCCCCTGTAGATCCCGTGACCTGGGATTTGGGGCTGGAGATTAAACATGTTGGCAAGAATACTCCGTAGGTAAGGTGTGTTCTGCACATCATCTCACATCGGGAAGCCTGTGATGCCAGGTGGTCCTACTATGAATGGATGATGCTAAATTTGACCAGTTGGATAAATGCATGGCCACCATAGTTGTCTGTTGTAATGATCATTTTTCCTTTTTTAATCAGTAAGCAAGCTGGGGAGACTCTTCGAAGCTGCACAAATATCCTGTTTCCCAACAACCCTTCATTCACTGGCCTTTAGCACCCATTAATGATTCCTGCCCAAATCAAGAATTACACTGGAGGTTGTGAAATGGTGACTTTCTAGCTTTATCATTCCTTCTACAGTTCTCAGCTGGCATTCTTTTGAAAAGAAGAGCTCCCCTCTTCTCCTTCACCCTCTATCTTTCTCTTACACATACACAAACACTGAATTCATGGATTTTTCTATTTGTTTCATATAAAGTTTCAAGGAGACACATTTGCTTCTAAATCTCAGGCGTCCTCCCTGCTGGCTGTGTGGCTTGAGCTAATCACATAATCCCTCTGAGTCTCTGTCTCCTCATCTGTAAAATGGGACAACAATCCCTGCTTTGTATGGTTTGGGCTAGGATAAAGGTATGTCTCATATCATATTAAAATATTAAATTCTAGATAGAATACGGAGCAAAATGTAAAGAGCAAACTAAAGAATATTAATATATATATATATTTAATATTATGCCTTCCTGTATAAGACTCAGCCCCAGAATACATAGGGCTTCCCTGGTGGCTCAGAGGTTAAAGCGTCTGCCTGCAATGCGGGAGACGTGGGTTCAATTCCTGGGTGGGGAAGATCCCCTGGAGAAGGAAATGGCAACCCACTCCAGTATTCTTGCCTGGAGAACCACATGGACGGAGGAGCCTAGTGGCCTACAGTCCACGGGGTCGCAAAGAGTTGGACATGACTGAGTGACTTCACTTTCACTTTCACTTTCAGAGTACATAAAAGACCAAGGCTGTTTTATAGAGATGCAAAACAACTCTATGACAAAGGACACCCTAGTCAATGTTAAAACACAAGCAGCAGACATGGCAAAAGTGTCTGCAGTATATTTAAAGCACATCAGGTACAGTCACTTTGAAAAACTGTTTGGCAGTTTCTAGTAGAGCTTAAATATACACTCACCCTGTGACCCAGTTATTCCACTCCGGAGTATTTACCCAAGAGAAATGAGAACACATGTCCACACAAAGACCTGTGTATAAATGTTCATAGCAGCTTTATTCTTTATAGCCCTAAACCAGAAATGACCCTTATGTTTATTACCCAGGGCAATGGGTGACCCAAGTGACAATGGGACACCACTCAGCAATTAACAGGAACCAACTACAGATAACATGGATGAATCTCAGAAATAGTTTGTTAAGCAAAGGAAGACAGGCATAAAAGTGTCTGCTTGTATTGGAGTGGCCAAAAAGTTTGTTCAGGTTTTCCAAAACATCTTACAGAAAAATACAAACAAATTTTTGGCCAACTAATATGATCTATTTACAGGAAACTCAGGTAGAGTCAAATCTAATGGCTTGTGATAGGAATCAGTACAACAGTTGTTCTTGAGGGATACTGACCAGAAAGGGATCTGAGGGAAACTTCAGGAGCAGGAAGATGTTTGTGCTGTGATTTGAGTGATGATTACATGTGTGTACGTTTGTCATCAATCTTCAGACCCTACCCTTAATATCTACATGTCTCACTGTATGTAGAATACACCTCAATTAAAAAGACAGTGGGGACTTCCCTGGTGGTGCAGTGGATAAGAGTTGGCCTGCCAGCACAGGGGTCACGAGTTCGATCCCTGATCCAAGAAGATTCCACGTGCCTCAGGACAGCTAAGTCTATGCTGCACAACTTCTGAGCCCACTCGCTGCCACTGCTGAGCCCACGTGCCTAGAGCCTGTGCTCCACAACAAGAGAAGCCTCTGCTCTCTGAAACCAGAGGAAGTCCGTGCACGCCAACAAAGATCCAGAACAACCAAAATTAAGTAAGTAAATAGAGTCCTTTTTAAAAAACAAAAGTGGATTAAATAGAGGATATATAAAAAGTTCCCAGAAATCACTAAGAAAAGGGTGTGTGTGCTAAGTCGCTCCAGTCATGTCTGACTCTTTGTGACTCTTTGGTCTATAGCCTGCCAGGTTCCTCTGTTCGTGGAATTCTCCAGGCAAGAATTCTGGAGTGGGTTGCCATGCCCTCCTCCACGGGATCTTCTTGACCCAAGGATCAAACCCTTATTTCCTGTGGTTCCTGCATTGCAGGTGGCTTCTTTACTACTGAGCCACCAGGGAAGTCAAAAAAGGGGTAAATACTGTTTTTAAAAAATGGGCAAAGACTGTAAATAACTAATTATTAAAGATATATTCATGTTTAGCCAACAAGTAAAGAAGAGATGCTCAGCTTCACAAGGAAGCTAGGAAATAGAGGATTGTATTTTTGCCCATCAGGTTGGCAGAAGTTAAAAAGATTAATAATATCAAATGTTGGTAAGAAAAGAAATCAGAGAAACAATCACTCTTATGAACTATAAATTGGTGAAGGTTATTAAAAGACAATTGGTTAGTGCCTATCAAAATTTTAAATGTACATATCCTTTGACCTAGCCCTAAAACTTCTGGAAATCTATACAAAAAAGGAATTATTTTAAATCACAATATTTCTGTACCATGGAGTGAAGTAGTTCTATGAATACCAATTGAAAGGACACATAACTAAATGAACAAAAGCACAGTTCAGAACAATACACAATATAAAGCACGTCCCACTTATACAAAAAACGCCTAAGTAATTATATGCATGCACGCATGCTCAGTCATGTCCGACTCTTTGAGACCCCATGGACTGCACCCCACCAGGCTCCTCTGTCCATGGAATTTTCCTGGCAAGAATACTGAAGTGGACATTTCCTCCTTCAGGGGATCTTCCTGACCCAGGGACTGAAATTTTGTCTCCCGAGTCTCCTGCCTTGCAGGTGAATTCTTTACTGCTGAGCCACTGGGGAAGCCAGTGCAGATAATTACATGCACATATATATATATACACTCTGGTAATTCATCTGATAAAGAATCCGCCTGCAATGCGGAAGACCTGGGTTCGATCCCTGGCTTGGGGAAATCCCCTGGAGGAGGAGGGCATGGCAACCCATTCCAGTATTGTTGCCTGGAGAATCCCATGGACAAAGGAGCCTGGCAGGCTACAGTCCATGGGGTCTCAAAGAGTCGGACACAAATAAGCAACTAAGCACAGTCCAAAGAGGGAACAGGAAATATTTGCTTTAAGTGCTGACAGGGTTATTTCCTGGGAACGGTATCAGGGGTGTTTGGTAAAGGAGAAGTTTCCTATGTTACACTGTATGTTTTGAGTCCTATTTTTATAATAAAATTATATTTCTGCACTCTTGCTGTCATTGTGAAAACAAACATAAAAGGTTTCTTGACAAACTCTTTGACACTAACTAAGGATTTATGAAGGAGTCATTGAATATATATATTTTGTCTTCTTTACATGTCCAACATTGTCCAAGGGGTGAGAAAACCCCAAAGAAACGTATCCCACTCAAATCCCTGTACATTCACCTTGTGATGATCATGCAGTGCTAATCATGGAAATACAGTCCCTACTGTCATCCAACAGGCACTAGAAAACATTCAACAACTGTGTGTTCAAATGTATTCTTGCAGGTGTGCTGGTTGTGAGAGTAGGGGTTGAGGGAATCCTTTCCTTCAAACTTAATCACATAGGATACCAACCCTTACAGGACCCTGGCAGCCATGCGTGTTTTGGAAATCAGAAGTTTTATGATTTTAGTTGGTGCTAATGGACAGAGTCTATATCTCATATAGTGCATGTATGCATGCTAAGTCGCTTCAGTCATATCCGACTCTTTGCAAGCCCATGGACTGTAGCCCACCAGGCTGCTCTGTCCATGGGATTCTGCAGGCAAGAATACTAGAGTGGGTTGCAGGCCCTCCTCCAGGGGATCTTCCCAACCCAGGGATCTCCTGTGGCTCCTGTATTGCATACAGATCCTTTACCACTGAGCCACCGGGGAATATAGGAGATCTAGTAGAATCTGGGGCAGCATCCTATGATCAGGCACATACCCGATATTTCTGTAGCAAAATGCATGAATGTTCATATCGCATATGCAGACTAGTTAACCACAGGTCAGTCCAAGTCAGATTCTCCAGTCAAATGAGCTCGTGCTAATCTGACAAAATCAGCTTTTGATGTTTGAGATCTCTCTGGATTTTGGAACTGTGGATAAGGGACTGTATTGCAAGATGCTCTCTAAACCTTACCTTATTTTTGTTTTATTGAAGCATAGATGACTTGGGGTTTCCCAGGTGGCGCTAGTGGTAAAAAAAAAACCCACCTACCAACACAGGAGACAAAAGATGCTTCACTACAACTGAAGCGACATAGCACACGCATAGAGGATTTACTAAGCTTCACTTTGAAAAGTGATTTCTGACAACATAATGTCAGCATGATGTGCCTGTATTTAATATCATTCCTCCTCTCATCATTGAGCGCACAGTGGATGCCTTCAAGTTAAGGAAGTGCTGGTGTCCCTGAGGCTGGCCTTAGTCATGCCAAATAATTTCCATGTTTAGCCCAACTGAATTAAGATTAAGGAACCTACTGTTCCTACACTGTTTTGAATTTTTTTTAATTTTCTACTTACTTCTAGGAAGTGATGTAGGACAAAATACTATAGCATAGTCACATTCACGCACACATGACGCAGAGTGGACTGAACGGAAGTATTACTCAAGCCACGTTTGTTAAGTACAGGCTCAGCTCTTCACTCATTGGTTGATGTGGAGAAATCCAAAGCCAGCAAATGAATGTCAGCTCCAGCTCATCCAAGTCTAACACAAAATTTCATATTGCCGGTTCTCATGGAAGTCTGGGGTTTGAATGTACACTACCTATGTGATGCAGAACCCCCAAGCCAGAATAGTGACTCGGTCCCAGGTTGGCAGTGCCCCCTGGTGGTTAGAAGAAGCAAATACAAGTCCTCCAGAGTAAAGTGTTCTCACTTTGATTTGCCAAACTACAAAAAAAAAAAAAACCTGCACTCAAAGCAATGAGTCACCATGAACTAGAGTCAGCAGAGACAAGCCACAGATTTCAGCCAGGATTTCTCAGCCTCAGAGCCACTGACATTTGGGACCAGATAATTCTTTTCCATAAGGGCTATCCTGTGCGTGTTTAGTAGAATATCTCCCCTCTGCCCACTAAAGGCCAAAAGTGTGTGTGCATACTCACACACACACACACACACATACACAGATACCACCAGTTTTGACAACTAAAATGTCTCCAGACATTTCCAAATGTCTTGAAGGAAAAAAATTGCCCTCACTTGAAAACCATTGATTTAGATCTTCAAAGACTTAAAATATTAGAACAATAAGCTAGATCATTAAATAGCTGTGTATGAAAAACTTAAAGACTTAAAAAACAGAACAAAGACAAATGATAAAGGAATAAGAAACTACCAAAATTTACAGGCAGGTGTTTATGAAGGCTCAAATAGAACTTCTGGAAATGAGAAAAATATGAAATTAAACATGCAGTGGATATACCAGACTAGATAAAGAATCACTGAATTAGAGGAGAGATTTAAAGAAATTGCCCAGCTATATAGGAAGAGCAAAACAAAACAGAAAATGGAACAGAGAGGACAAAAAATAAAAATCAAAGAAAATAAGATACAGAGGTTTAAGCTACAACCAAGTGGAGCTCCAGAAGGAAAGAATAAGGAAAATGAGAGACAGGCAATATTTGCAGAGATAATGCCTGAGACTCTTCTGGATCCATACACGCAGGAACTCCTGAAAATATCAAGCTGGGTGAGAGTGCAAGTTGTTATGCGTTGGATGGAGGAAAGCTGAGGACTAATCCTCAAGGGCTTATCACTGAAACTGGTACACCAGTCCAACCCAGGGGCCACATGAGGGCCATGCTGGCATCAATGGCACAGATGTGGGAGACCCGGAAAGGGAGTGATGCTGTGGCGGTGACCTGAGTTTGGCCTTGAAGGATGTTGAGGGATGTTCACCCAATGTGACTTAAGAGACTTTGATTTGAGCCCTTTATTTTATAGGACAACCTGCAAGATTGATTGGAGGTGGAGTGTAGAAGGGTAGAGAGGAAATGGGAAAACAGGGGAAAGTGCATAAGCAAAGTTTTGGAGGCAAGCCTAACACTTCATGAGCAAAAGACCAAAAGGAGTCCTGTTCAATGGATTGGGGAATATTTGAGAGAGGAATTACAAAACTTATTGAATGGACAAAGTGAAACCAGCCTGGGAAAGTCCCTTGGGAGATAACCAGCTGTGTTTAGTCTTGAAACTATAGGCCAAGGGTTGGTCAGCTGCAGTCTGTGGGCAAGTCTGGCCCACAGCCTGTTTTTGCAAATAAAGTTTTATTGGAGCACAGGCAAACCAGTTCACTTACAAACATCTATGGCTGTTTTTGCACGGCGATAGCAGAGAGGAGTAGCTGCCATAGATACCACACCATGTGGCCTGCAAAGCCTAAAATATTTACTCTGTGGCCCTTAACAGAGAAAGTTTGCTGATCCCTGATCTAGGCAGAAGCAGCCAGGCAATGAGGCCTTTCAGCCAATAACCAAGATTAAGAGGAGAAACCTGGAAGTGGCTGAAGGACTGTGTGTTTTGTAAGAGGAGGAAGAAAAGTACTTAGCCTTTACTGAGTTCCTACTGTATGCCATCCCTCCTCCGACATCATCATTATTTTTCACAATGACCCTGCCTAGAAACGGTTACTACTTTATTTTTTTCAGAGATGAGTAAAATGGGATCCAGAGAAGTTAAGCGATTTACCCAAGATCAGCCAGTGTTTCAGGCAGAGCTGAGACTTAATTTCAAGTTGGTCAGATTCCAAAGCTGATGTTCTTCCTACCACACCTCACTGCCTTTCCAGGCACTGTGTATCCCAGACGGAACTGACAACCTCAGGCTGATGAGCTGGCTACTGTGTGTCATAGCCAGCAACAGTTTAAATGGGGGGTGGGGAGGGGGGGCGGGTGTGGTCGGTATTTACATCTTCTCTTGAAAACAGATCCAGAGGCCTACGCTGACCTGAAGTGAGGGGGACCTCTGGCTCAGAGCTCCTCCAACAGTTGCTTCCAGCTTGTGCAAACATTGGCTCCACCTCGGCCCCCTCCACCCCACCCCACCAGAGCCATTGGCTCGGCCAGGAAAGCCTAACATACACCTTCCCTCCAGCCTCATCTCCCAGCAGATGCTGAAGGCAGTGGGGCCATGTGATAGCATCTCCGTATCTATGAAAAAAAACACAAGGGTTGGCAGCCCTGCACAGTGCCACCCACAAGAGATGGCCCAGTTGATTTGCAGTGAAATTGCCACACAGCCTCCGCTTCTGCCCCAGCTGGATCCCAGGCCCTGGAGCAGAGCCCATCGGGGCTTGCTTCCACCCCCAGCCTGGCTCCTGTTCCTCCCATGACTAATTTGGATCCCCATCTGACAGCTACCATGACCACTCTGTCCAGATAGGGCCTAACAGACCTGCTTCTCGGTTTTGTGGTCAAACTGGTTCTTGAAACTTCCCCAGAGTTCCAGCAGGCTTGAGTCTATCTGTGGGGAACTGTAACTGGCTGCCCCTTGGGGTTGAGCTGGTTGAGGGTTTGAGAAACCAAAAGAAAGAGATTAGGGGAGTGCGAATTCTACCGAAGGCCTTGGTTACCTATATGGCTGTGGGACATAATGGAAGTCTCCCCAGTGGATCCAGTGGCTGGCTCTGTACCTTGTCGGTTCTCCCCTTTACAGTCAGATACCATGCCACGTGATCTCTAACCGCCAACGTGTCCGTGAGGAAATGGATGTAAACAGAAGCTGACACCCTTCCCAGAGCACATGGGAGGAACCCTGTGACCCCAGGCCCACTGACAGCCTCCCATGGGCAGCTGCTACACCCTCCTACTCTCCTGGGAAACAGAGATGTGTGTCAGCTCCAGGGACACTGGGTCCATGCCTGCTGCTGCGCTGAACTGCTTGCTGGCTGTCCCCGATGCAGAGGGACAGCGGGAAGCGTGGGACACCGGCTCAGGCTTATCCCGCCAGCCTTCCTCAAACACAGCCTGATGGCCCCCTTGCTGTAGCCACAAGGTGTGTCCACATGGGGGGCAAGAAAGAAAGGGGTGGGGGAGCCAGAAGAGGACAAGGAGGACAAGGAAGTTTTAAAGAGCATCTATTACATGCCAAGCTCAGCACAAGGCACATACAAACATCATTACATTTATTCCTTATGTGGGAAAGGAGTCATAATTTATTAGACAAACGTATGCATCCCTGAGACACAGCACAGCTGTAAGGACTGTAGATCCGACTTCTCCTGTATCCCACCTCTGCCATAACTGCTTGTGTGATCTCACTTAGCTCATCTAAAATATAGGGGTTAAAAAAATGAATAACGTCATATGGTTGTTACAGTGATTAAAGGAGATAACGTGTCTGACTTCTCCTGTATCCCACCTCTGCCATAACTGCTTGTGTGATCTCACTTAACTCATCTAAAATATAGGGGTTAAAAAAATGAATGTCATATGGTTGTTAAAGTGATTAAATGAGATAACGTGTATAAAGTACTTAGAACAATGCCTGCTCTGAGCTCCCTGTGTTACACAGCAGCTTCCCGCTACCTACCTGTTTTACACGTGGCAGTGTATACATGTCAGCGCTACTCTCTCAAATCATCTCAACCTCTCTATTCCCCTCTGTGTCCATTCTCTATCTCTGCACCTCATTCCTGCCCTGCAAGTAGGTTCGTCAGTACCATTCTCCTAGATTCCATATATATGCATTAATATACAATATTTGTTTTTCTCTCTCTGACTTACTTCACTCTCTATGATAGACTCTAGGTGCTCTGTGATGACCTAGATGGGTGGAAGAGGGGGTGGAGGGATAGGAGGAAGGCTCAAGAGGGTCGGGATATACATACAAATGGCTGATTCATGTTGTTGCACAGCAGAAACTAACACAACATTGTAAAGCAATTACATTCCAATTTTTTAAAAGTGCTAAAGGAAAAAATATAGACCTAGAAAATATAGCCAGCATATTCTCCAAAACCTAAGGACAAAGATTGCTTTTTCAGAGAAAAAAAAAAAATAATACCTGATACAGAGATAGTAAAATCATAGTGCTAACTCATTCTGATTTTTAAATCTTTATTCTTGTTTTACTGTTGAAGAAATCAAGGCTCAGAGAGGAACACTGACCTGCCCAAGATCACATAACTAAAGAATGGCAGATGCCGGCGTTCCCCTCCGAGTCTATCTGATGCCACTACCCCCTATTTGAAGATTCTGAGTCCACAAAGGGATTGAGATAGAAAGAGAAACCTGAGCACCCTTGGGCAAGATAACTGCTGCAAAGGCAGCTGCTGGGGCTGTGGCTGGCCTCAGGAAGGGAGTGAGTCAACCTCACAAGGTCGTGCGGTGAGGTCCCCTGGGAGGGGCTCAGGGCTTCTTGGCACCCTCAGGCCCTGAAGGGAACCCAGGTGGGGAAATGGCTCTGGGTGATAGGAGTCTGCCCATCCCTGAAGAAACCAGCAAATGATTATACAGAAAGAATTGAGAAGAACGCTGAGCCTCCAGGAGGGCAGGCTTAATGGTGGTAAAAGAGCCCCGGGCAACAGATAAACAGGAAGTCCTGTTGCCCAATACCAGACAGACATGCAAGCAGTCCCCACCACGAGTGGTGGTACCGAAGCATGGCGCAGCAGCCCAAGAGGAAAGCAGCGAGAGCCCCCAGGTGTGGGGCATCCTGCCTCTGCTGGCCCACACACAGCCACAAAGTGGGCCAGGGCTCTGGCAACTGGGGAAGGTGCACACCCTCCTGGGCACCCCTTTTCCCAGCCATGAAATGCAGAGGATGAGACCCAACTCCCAGGGCAGTTCTGAGGATCGAGGTTAGATTATGGGGTGGGATGAGGTGTGAGTGCCCTTTCTCAGTACAGAGTTCATGACCCCCTGTACCCTTAATGCTATGCCCAAACTGTCTCCTGTTCCCTCAAAGAGCTGGACTCAAGACAGGTTTCTACTGAGCGTCTCAGGTTCCTGGAGGGCAGGACTGAGCCTTTTCATATTTACAGCGACCCCACCCCTCTCCCACACCTGATGGAGAATAATAGTGCTACTTCAATATCCCTGGAGACTTCCCTGGCTGTCCAGGGGTTAAGAATCTGCCTTGCAATGCAGGGGATGCAGGTTCGATCCCTGGTCAGGAAACTAAGATCCCACATGCTGCGAGGCAACTAAGCCTGAGCACCGCAACTTCTGAGCACATGCACCTCAATGAGAGTCTGTGCGCCCCAGCAAAGATCCTGCTTGCCACAATCAAGACCTGATGCAGCCAATAAGTAAATAAATATATTTTTAAAAATATCCCTGGACAGGTGCAGCTTCTGGCCTCATCGCCATGTCCCTGGAGCCAACCAACCTATCTGAGCTACCTCGACAGATAATCACTGGCTGCCTCTGAAGGTCCTGAGCTCTGCATCACCCATGGTTAGAGAGGCCAGCACCACTTGGAGAGGAGGTTACAAAGGGGATTCAGTCACTGACTAGGAGTCAGATCTGCAGCCTTTGAAACCCTCACGGACCAGCCAAAGCCTCTGTTCCTGTGTTGTTGGACTTCGTGGCTGTTTTACAGACAGAGCCCAAAGCCTCCTTGATAAAAAGTGCTATCTGCCTAATGAATGTATTTCTAGGGCATTTAAGTTCAAAGCCAATGCAATACTGGCAGAAAGGAAAGACGAAAGAATGGAAAAAACACGATGGGAGCCCAGCAGATATTTCTACCGAAAGAGCCTCCTCACTTCCTGGGATCCCCGAGTCCGAGCCCTACGGTCGAAGCAGGCAGATCTGTGATCCCATCCAGCCCGACCTGTCCCAAGGCCTGAGGCACACCAGGCATCCAAGCAGAGGCTACATCACACACACTGTTTGGACTCCCTAATTGTTGCTCTGAAAATCTGTCAGAAACTCCAAGGGGCACCAAGACAGTTCTTTGGAAAACAAGCAAACAGCAGTGAAGGGAACCAAAGCCTCAATTATGCTGGGGACAGAAGCCTTTCAAAAGAGATGATTTAACGAAAAGGTGCTGTCAAGAGCTAACTGGGTGGAAAGCAGCCTGTCCTCAGCCTCCTTTCTCCCTATGCCCACCCTCCCCCACCTAGTCAGGAGCCAGAATTGCAGGCCCAGGACTTCAACGCCTGAGGATTAAGCCCAGCCAGGCTGGGAAGGAAGGAGCTGCCAGGCCGGGTGCACAGATCAGCTCCCTCAGGTCCTGTCCCCTTACCTAGCCTGTGACCTGGGTTCTGGACCCATGGTTCTGTGACTCAGGCTTGGAGAAGGCAATGCAGCCACGGTATTTTTCTACAGCACTACTCCTTGTTTGACGAAGAGGACTTTCAGCATAGATTTAGTCTTTATTGACAAGTAATTTCTAATCTAGCCTTCAAACAATCCTTTGCGTTGCTTACTCCATGATTCCCATTTTACAGATGGAGCAACTGCGGCACAGGGGATCAGGGGAAGCAACTTGCTCTTGATCTCATAGCTAGAAAGCAACAGAGCAAGTGTTTAAACTAGGCAGTCCAGGTTTACAGCCACCCTTTCACAACTTTCCTCCTAGTCTTGCCCTTTCTAGTGTTGATATGCTGTCTTGATTAGCCTTCCAGACTGATTCCAAGCTCCACCTGTAATCCCCAGGTGTTTCCAAGTCAAATGTGCTTCCAGGCTCAACCCCTCTCCCCAACACGGATTATCTTCTTGGGTCCGGGAGTCACTGCCACCTACAGGCCTCATGTGCAAAGACGCTTGAGCTCCTAGAGGTTCCCTGGGCAGAAGGGTGGCCTGGAGACCCAGCACCCACTAGGCTGCTGTGCTCTACCATATGGCTAAGCAATGGCAGAGGGTGGGGAGCTTTGGCTCTGGAGAGTTCTGCATCTGGCCCCCTCTGCAATGACAATCTGGACCCCACAAGGAAGAAAAAGGGTGGTGGCCTCTACAGGGAGGCAGACACAGTGGTGGGAGATGAGCCCCCACGGGAGCCTCACCACCTGGGATGAGTCAGCCTCCTGGTGCAGTCCCACCCAAAGACAGGAATTAATGGAGCTCAGAAAGAATATTTATCATTTCCGTACTACCTTTCCTTTGTAGCTTGCTAAAGACTTTAATGCCTGCACCATAATCCAGCCAGAGGAAACCCATGAAGCTCCGAATGTCCCTGTGTTTCAGAACTGTGCCGGACTCTTCTCCGTCAAGTAATTGGTAGGTATACACGGATTGAGGAGGGACTGGGAGAGCCAAGACCACTGGAGACACAGATTTAGCCGAAATGCAGTCAAAATGCAGACTGAGCAACAAAGATAGGCATTCTCTGCCAACCCGGTCTAGTCTGAGGCTTTATTTCTCGACTGATCACTGGCTTGCTGTGACAGCCACAGACACCACCTCCCTGGGCCTCAGTGCTGATCGACACATGCGAATGGGGAAGAGGAGAGGGGAAAGAGAATGGTGGGTAACTTTGCACCTATTGAGAGGTGGGCACTGTGCAAGGTGTGCATTCGTGCCAAGTCGCTTCAGTCGTGTCTAACTCTGTGCAACCCTATGGACTGTAGCCCACCAGACTCCTCTGTCCATGGGATTCTCCCGGCAAGCCTACTGGAGTGGGTTGCCATGCCCTCCTCCAGGGGATCTTCCCAACCCAGGGATCAAACCCATGTCTCTCTTACGTCTCCTGCATTGGCAGGTAGGTTCTTTACCACTAGCACTACCTGGGAAGCCCACTGTGCAAGGTGCTTTATGTGAAATACCTCCCAAGACCCCAAGTGGCAATTTTTATATCCCTGTTTTAAAAAGGAGGAAATGGACTCAGAAAGGTAATTAACATAGCTAGAATGGAAAGCAATGACAACAGTGGTAACCAATACGACAATCGCAGCCAGGGTTTGTATAGTGCTTGCTGTGGTCTGGGAAATACACTGACATGTTTAAGCCTCACTGAAAACCACTGGGGCTTCTCCAGTGGCTCTGTGGTGAAGAATCTGCCTGCAATGCAGGCAGGTAGGACACGCGGGTTTGATCCCTGGGACAGGAACATCCGCTGGAGGAGGGCATGGCAACCCATTCCAATGTTCTTGCCTGGAGAATCCCATGGGCAGAGGAGCCTGGTGGACTACAGTTTATAGGGTCGTACAGCATTGGACATAACTGAAGCAACTGAGCTCAAGCTCAGAACATTAGGTTGGTGTTGTTATCCCCATTTTGCAGATGAAAAAACTGAGCAGAGATCTGTAACTCCCACCTAGTGCCAGCAGTACCACCTTCCCTCCTGTTCATGTCACAGAACTGTTGTGAGGACCAGCAGTATTGGGGAGCAGAAAAAGTGTTCCTGCAGAGGAAAGTCACCCCTGGACCTGCCTTTACTTCCTTCCTGGAGAGGGTCCCTCTTTGGCAGCAACAGGCACTTCACCTCTGTTGATGAGTTGAAAGCCCCAGGGCTCATACAGGATTGTTAACAATTTTTCCTGTGTCCCCAGAAAGCTGGAGTGGGTGGTTTCAGAGGTGCAGAGCACAGTTGGGAAGAATTGTGGAAGAGGGACTGGAGAACAGATTTAGTCATGAATGAGGAACGGATAAGGAAGTGGGAGAATAAATCTAAGATGGGCAATCGAGAATAGAAAGGTAAGAAAAAGGAGGGGAAGACTCCTTAGCCAGGACCCAGGAGCAGGTCATGGCGTCCCCCAGTGCCTGAACACCTGTGCCTACTGCCCCAGGCCCTGACCCTTCTCTTTGATCCCCTAGGAACAAGAATGTACAGGGCCAAGGGTTAGGCTGGCCACAGGAGAGGCCTGAGTGGGAGTCAGACAGACTGAAATTTGAGACCCACCTCTTCCACTTACTCTCTGTGTCACCCTGGATAGGTTACTTAACCTCTCTGAGACTTAACCTCTTTCCTCACCTGTAAAAGGGAGATTACATCCCTGCCTTACAAGGATGATGTGTGGATTAACCACGGTGATGTCCAGACAGTTCTAAGCACAGAAGTGACTGGCCTCCAGCAGAGCTCAGTGAATTTTGGCTACAACCATAAGCTGTTTTAAAAGCACTTGGCATGGAGCAAATACTCCACAAATAAGCACCATACAAGTGTAAATAATTATTAATTATTATGATGACTAATCATCATTATTGTTGATGATAAACGTGAGAACTGCTACCCAAATGCCAGCTCCCCCACTCAATCTGTCTGCAGTTTTCTCTCCTCAGCAACAAAGAAGTATTCTGAGACCCAGAGCAATTGT
>SJYQ01095515.1:0-32620 GCA_006410935.1 Redunca redunca
CTGCTGGGAGGAAATGAGGGGAGAGGTCTAACCCCAAATCAAGCTACAGTTTCCATGACTGTCTTGACATTTAAAATTTGAGTGAAGACCATGTTTGTGACTTAAAGCCACAGTCCAGCTGTCTGTCATCTAAAGCTGGCTGAGACAACGCGGCTTCCCTCTGCTTGCCTTTCCACCCTCTGGGGGACTGGCAGAGGAAGAGAGAGATAGAGAGGAGCTGCAGGGCTTCTAGAAGCTGTTCCCAGAACTAGCACAAGGTTGCTTCCGCCACGTTCTATTGATTAGAGAGCGCTAAGGCCAACCCTTATTTGAGGGGAATAGAGTCCACCTCTTGAACAGGGGAGCCAGGCCAAGTCACATTGCAGAGAGGCATGGAAAACCCCTACCCACAAAGGGCTTGGTCCCCTTGCAAGGAAGGCTGGGAGATGTCGACCAGCCCTGTGTCCAGAAGGAGGAGGGAATGGGTTCAGAGAAGAGCCTGCACCAGCCTCTGCCACACTTGCCCACTCCCTAATGATGCACGTTCAGACAGGTGCCTACAGTGTGCTTAGCCCTGTAGGGAGGCTTGGTGAGAGCAGGGACCTGGGGGAGAGGGGTCCCAACTCCCCAGCAGTGTGACTGCTCACCCCTGTTCTCAGGACCTCCATATTCTCATCTGTAAAATGGTCATACCCATTATCATCCTCTCCTCCCATTGATATGGTGGTCGTGAAGGCATTCTGACTTGTGAAAGCCTCCAAGTAGGCAGAGAAGAGGATGACACTGTCCTTGCCCTCGAAGATGGTCACTAACAAGAGGAGACAAGAATTCCAGACCTGGGGGAAGGGGGAAGGGTCCTGTGAACAGGGTCAGAGGGGCAGAGAGCAGAGGAGCTGCTGCAGGAGAGGGCCCTGTGCCAAGCCTCAACAGAGGATGAACAGGCTCGGAACAGACCCAGGGCCTAGGGTACCACATGGTAGGAGGGAGAACCAGCTCTTGTAAAGGGACACACATAGTTTATTGAAGGGTGCACCCCTGTATTTAAAGCAGAAATTCCCAAAGGGTTAGATGTTGGCTGGGCTGGGAGCTGATGCACACTTCCTTGCTTGTTTCTTGGCAGAGTGAGTTTGGAAAAGGAGAGGAAAAAAAGGAATGAGATTGAAAACAGATTATTGGGGAGAAAAGTATTTCAGACTCGAGACAACTGTCTCTATAGCCTCTGGCCCCTGTCCCACTCATTCCCCTGCCCTGACGCAAGGCTGGCAGGAAGAAGGTGTTTCTCCTGGGATTGTTCAAACCGAGGACCAAACCCTGCCTGAGGCTTAACTATCTGCAGGGGCTGACAGCATGCCTGAGACCATGCTAAATGGTCTCCATGCTCCTTGAACTCTCCGCTCGAGGTACATGCCATTATTGCCCCATTTCCCAAATGAGCAAACTGAGGCTCAGAGAAGTTACCTGGCTTGTCCACAGGCACACAGCCAGTCAGGGGTGAATCTGACTGATTCTATTGGTTTTTCCTGCAGTTTGGGTGCAGACAGAGGAGGGGGAGGTTTAGGACAGTAAGGAAGAAGGTTCCGGGGGGGCAGGGGTTGGGTGTGAGAGGCAGTATGGGACAGTGGTTAAGTGCTTGACTCAGGAGTCAGATTTGGGGGTTGTTTGTTACAGCAACATGACCCAGACTATCTGACTGATACAAATCCTGGTAATTAAGTTACATGTCCTTCAAAATATTAGTACTAAAAAAAAAGGTACTTAGCATCTTCTTCTGGAACAGGAAATGGCACCCCACTCCAGTACTCTTGCCTGGAAACTCGCATGGACGGAGGAGCCTGGTAGGCTGCAGTCCATGGGGTCAAGAAGAGTCGGACAGGACTGAGCGACTTCACTTTCACTTTTCACTTTCGTGCATTGAAGAAGGAAATGGCAACCCACTCCAGTATTCTTTCCTGGAGAATCCCAGGGACGGGGGAGCCTGGTGGGCTACCGTCTACGGGGTTGCACAGAGTTGGAAATGACTGAAGTGACTTAGCAGCAGCAGCAGCAGCATCTTCTTCTTAGAAGCAGCAATTTTCTTTTAATTTTTAAAAATTTTGCAAAAAGCATTTAAGGAAATTTGCCATCTTGACCATTTTTACTACAAGTTCAGTGGCATTAAATACATTCACACTGTGTAAACCATCCCCACCTTCCAGCTCTAGAACTTCATCTTGTGAGACAGAAACTCTAACCATTCAACACTAACTCCCTATCCCCCTTCCTCCAGCCCCCAACAACCACCCTTTCACCTTCTGTCTCGATGAATCTGATTGCTCTAGGTACCTCATATCAGTGAAATCATACATTATTGGTCCTTCTGTGACTGCCTTATTTCACTCAGCATAATATCCTACAAGCTTATCCATGTTGCAGCCTGTATCAGAATGACCTTCTTTTCTCTTCTTTCGCTGTCTTTTTTTTTAATAGAAGGATAATTGCTTTACAGAATTTTGTTGTTTTCTGTCAAACCTCAACATGAATCAGCCATAGGTATCCATATATCCCTTCAATCTTGAAACTCCCTCCCGTCTCCCTCCACATCCCACCCCTCTAGGTTGATACAGAGCCCCTGTTTGAATTCCCTGAGACACACTGCAAATTCCCACTGGCTGTCTAGTTTACATCTGGTAATGTAAGTTTCTATGTTACTCTTTCCGTACATCTCACTCTCTCTTCCCTCTCCCTGTGTCCATAAGTCTGTTTCCTATGTCTGTTTCTCCACTGCTGCCCTGCAGATAGATTCTTTGGTACCATCTTCCCAGATTCCATCTATATGTGTTAGTATACAACATTTCTCTTTCTCTTTCTTACTTCACTCTGTATAATAGGCTCTAGGCTCATCCACCTCATTAGAACTGACTCAAATGCTTTCCTTTTTATGGCCGAGTAATACTTCATTGTGTATATGTACCAAAACTTTCTTATCCAAACATTTGTCAGTGGACATCTAGGTTGATTTCATGTTCTAGCTATTGTAAATAGTGTTGCAGTGAACACTGGGTTACATGTGTCTTTTTCAATTTTGGTTTCCTCAGGGTATATGCTTAGGAGTGGGATTGCTGGGTCATATGGTGATTTTATTGGTTTTATTCCTAGCTTTTTAAGGAATCTCCATACCGCCTTCCATGGTAGCTGTATCAATTTACATTCCCACCAACACTGCAAGAGGGTTCCCTTTTCTCCACACCTTCTCCAGCATTTATTGCTTGTAGACTTTTTGATGATGGCCATTTAGAACGACCTTCTTTCTAAAGGCTGAGTAATGTTCTGTTGCACTTGTAGACCACATTTTGCTGATCCATTTATCCCTCCGTGGACACCTGGGTTTGCTCATACCTTTCGGTTGCCGTGAATGGCGCTGCCGTGAACAGGGGTGCACAAAGATCAGAAAGCATTTCTCTTTTAAAAATTATTAATTTATTTATTTTGGCCATGCCACATGGCATGTGGGATCTCAGGTTCCCAACCAGGGATCAAACCTACTCCCCCTGCATTGGAAGCATGGGGTTTTAACCACTGGACCCCCAGGGAAGTCCCAGGGAGGGGCAGAATTCTATCATCTATTAATGCCTATATATGAAATCCGGTATTGGTGAACCTGTTTGCAGGGCAGCGATGGAGACGCAGACATACAGACCAGACTTGTGGACACAGTGGGAGAAAGAAAGGGTGGGATGAATGGAGAGAGTAGTATTGAAACATACACATCGCCATATGTAAAATAGAAAGCTAATGGGAATCTAAGCCAAATGACACAGGGAGCTCAAACCTGGTGCTCTGCGATAACCCAGAGGCGTGGGATGGGCTGGGAGGTGGGGGGGGGGGNGGGGGGGGGGGTGGACATATGTATACCTATGGCTGATTCATGGTGATGTGTGGCAGAAACCAACACAATATTGTAAAGCAATTATCTTCCAATTAAAAACAAAGTTTTTAAAAAAAGAAAGTTGAGAGGGAAACAGCACTGAAGAAGAAGCCAGGAGACAGGATGCTAGACTTCGCTGTGTAGCATCAGGTGCCTCGCTTTCTGCATCTGAGCCTCGCTTTCACTGCCTACTTCATAGCAGCACGCTGAAACCAAGTGAGACCCAGGACTACCAGCAAAGCCACGAGGGACTGTTATTGTTATTACTCAGTGGGGGGAGGGCAATGATTTCCCAAAGGCATGAGTCACGAATGGTGGAATTCCAGGCATCAGGAGAGGCAGTTCTGAGCAACAGAGCCCA
Organism: Redunca redunca; assembly: GCA_006410935.1. Classification (NCBI taxonomy): domain Eukaryota; kingdom Metazoa; phylum Chordata; class Mammalia; order Artiodactyla; family Bovidae; genus Redunca; species Redunca redunca. The sequence goes on from SJYQ01095515.1 coordinate 4,245, forward strand.
GATTCCACACAGAGCCACGGACCCGCAAGGGAGCCACACCCTCCCTCCTTGGCCACTGGCCGATGTAAGGAAGGAATCAGTAAATGTCATAACCAGATGGGTCCTTAGGGTAGAGCCCACGGTCCCATTGCCTCACATGACTGTTAAGGAGGCTCAGAGAGGGTGATGCATCTGCCTGGGGTCACACAGCCAGAGAGCAGTGGAAGCTGGACTAGACTCCCAACCCCGCAACACGCGGCCTCCCATGTGGCTCCAATTCTAGGAAGAGATGTGAGCGCTAGAAGAGCCATTTGAGGCAGGGGTAGTGGGGGGCTCAGAGGGCCTCTAGGGGAGGGTGGAGCTTTCCTCTTTTGTATCTCATGGGGACTGACCTAAGAACTTTTCAATTCAGAGCCCTCTCTGTACTTGCCCAAATCTTGAGACTAGTGGTAACAATAGTAATTGGTACTTTTAAATGAGCTCTTCCAAGTTCAGCTCTATGAACACTTTATATCCCTGGTCCGTTTTATCTCACCTCGGAGGTAGGAGCCAATGTTATCCCATTCAGATGCCTCCCAAGGGGCTTCCCTGGTGGTCCAGTGGTTAAGAATCTGCCTTGCAATGCAGGCACCTGGGTTCAGTCTCTGGTGGGGCAGCTAGGATCCCACAAGCTGCAGAGTAATTAAGCCTGCATGCTGCAACTAGAGTCCGTGCGCGCAACAAAAGGTGCCACATAACACAACAAATATCCCACGTGCGGCCACTAAGACCCAACAAATAAATAAATACATTTAAAAAAAAAATGCCTCCCAAACCTTAGACTGGGGCCATTTTCAAGGTCACAAAATGAGAGGTGGTCAGAGCTGGGATTCCAACCCAGGGCTGGGCACCTGTGGAGTCTGTCTACTGAAGCACAACGATCCACTTCCTCCGTTGAGTTCTGTGTGATGGAGGCAGGAAGTGGATTGTGCTCGTGGTCCAGGTGGAGAAACTGAAGCTTGGCAGAAACTGAGATCAGTGACCTCCCGGTGAGAGGAGGAGTTAGGGCTAGGACCTGCCGGGGCCAGCTTCCAGCTGCTCCAGCAAAGAGCAGCTCTTCTGGGAGTGCTGTGGCCCCTGGCAAGCCTCACCCTGGGGATGCAGGATAGGGAGAGGGTGGAATCCGGAGGTGGACCCCTCCCCACAGCGATGACGAGGGCAGCCAACACTTAAGAAGCCGTGACTGAGCTCAAGGTCTCTGGATTAACGCTTGATCTTTCATATTATGTCTCTGGATTAATGCTTGATCTTTTATATCATTTACTTATGGCTGTGCTGGGTCTTCACTGGTGCACGGGCGTTTCTCTAGTTTCAGAGAGCGGGGGCTACTCTCCTTGCGGTGTGCAGGCTTCTCACTGAGCTGGCATGTTTCGTTGCAGAGCACAGGCTCTAGGTCACAGAGAGCTTCAGTGGTTGCGGCTCCTGGGCCGCTGCTTAGTTGCTCCAAAGCACATGGGATCTTCCAGGATCAGGGATCGAACCTGTGTCTCCTGCATTAGCAGGCAGACTCTTCACCACCGAGCCACCAGGGAAGCCTTAACACTTTATCTTGATGATTTCCTTTCCTCTTCACCCATGTGGATGGAGTTCATTTTATTCTCCCTCTTTGCAGATGCAAACCCTTCTGTTCAGAGGGGTGGACTCACCTTTCCAGGGGACCAGCCTAGGTAGCTGTGGAACTGAGTTGCTAAAGTTTGGCCTCTTATGACCATTATATTCCCCTCTGCATGGAGAGGAAGGAGAAGCAGCCTGAACAACCTTGCCCCAGCCCACCAGGCCCCAAGGGCCTTCACACCTGCGATTCCGTGTGCTAAAAGTCCCTGAGCACAGGATTCTAAGGAACCCAATTTAATGATATCAGCCCCACCTGACACGTGGGAAATCTGAGGCTCAAGGAAGTGAAGACCCAGGATGCACTTTGAACCAGCTCTAGTTGAGTATCTATGTACCAGACATTGTGTCAAGTGTTTAGTCGTTCCTCCCATTAGATTCACAACGCATTCCTGCAAGGGAGGTATTATTGATGTTACCCCTGCGGGACAGACGGCAAACCGTGGCTCAGAGCGGTGATGAGACTTGCTTACAGGTAATGTCAAGATGTCCACATTTGAGTCTAGGTCTGACTCCAGCCTTTATTCTTTCTGCTATGTATAAGCCTCCCTAATAGAGACCCTATCTTTTTGCCTTTTCATACTGTTCATGGGGTTCTCAAGGCAAGAATACTGAAGTGGTTTGCCATTCCCTTCTCCAATGACCGAGGATGACAGAGGATGTGACGGTTGGATGGCATCACCAACTCGATGCACATGAGTTTGAGTAAGCTCTGAGAGGTGATGATGGACAGGGAAGCCTGCTGTGCTGCAGTCCATGGGGTCTCAATGAGTCGGACACGACTGAACTGGACTGAATAGAGACCCACAGGCTATTATGATGGTGTTTCAGGCATCATGGGATAATAGATTTGGCTCTTAGGGCTGTTCAGGGTTTCATGAAATCATTCATGACTTCTAGCTGGCTGCTAGCTCAGCCTGCCTGCAAGGTTGTCCTGTGACAGCTGCGTCCTTACTTTCCCAGGAAAATAACAGGAACTTGGGCTGGAAGTTCTCAAGAGAAAGTCTAGCTTGCTCTAGGAGGCAGAACGTTTGAACTTTTTTTTTAAAATTAATTTAATTTTTTATTGAAGGATAATTGCTTATTTGAGCCGATCCATAATGGAGGAGGTTGCCTTGGGATGTGGTGAGTTTCCCAGCCCTGGGAGGGTACAAGCAAAGGCTGGCAGCTGCCTGTGAAGAAGGTGATAGAGCACCTCCAGCGTGAAAAGTGATACTGTGGGGACTACCTGGCCATCCAGTGGTTAAGATTTCAAGCTCCTAAGGCGGGGGGCATGGGTTCAACCCCTGATTGGGGACTTGAGATCCCACATGCCTGCCATATGGTATGGCAAAAAAAAAAAAACAAAGAAAAAGTGATACTGGATTCAAAGACCTTTCCATTTTGAAAGTCTGGGATTGTCAGATTCTCAGATACCATTTGCTCATACTGCAGTCTAAGATTGAACAATACTCAAAAGCTATGAATCAAAGACTGCGTGCGTTTTTCCTTTTCATGTTTTCTAGTCCCTCTGTGGGCAGGTAGACTGTGGAGCATCTGCTCACTCGGGCAAGGGACAAGTCAGTTAAATCAGTTCAGCTCAGTCACTCAGTTGTGTCCAACTCTTCGCAAGCCCATGGACTGCAGCACGCCAGACCTCCCTGTCCATCACCAACTCCCGGTGTTTACTCAAACTCATGTCCACTGAGTTGGTGATGCCATCCAACCATCTTATCCTCTGTCATCCCCTTCTCCTCTTGCCTTCAACCTCCCAGCATCAGGGTCTTTCCCATTGGAGTTAGTTCTTTACATCAGGTGGCCAAAGTATTGGAGTTTCAGCTTCAGCATCAGTCCTTCCAATGAATGTTCAGGACTGATTTCCTTTAGTTAAATCAGAAAACAAGTCTTTAGGTTTCAAGAGCACCCCTTCCTCCCCAAAAACACCATTCCTGAAGGGACCTGGGACACAGTGAAATGAATCAGAGAAAGATGGGATTTGATACCTTTCTGTCCTTCTACCATACAATATTTGGGCTGGTGGCTGTTCCATCAACCTGGAACCTGGAGCAAGGAGGCACTGATGGGAACCATACAGGACACACAGCATGAGTGACTGAGGAACAAGACTGGGGGTAGTTGTTACTGCACCCTAACCTGGCTGACCCTGACTGATACACAGCCCTGCTCTCCCCTCTTGCCTTTTTTCCAAATAAAAAATCAGGAAGAGAGCCAGAAAAAAAAAAAAAAGGCCATGAGTGAACATGTTTTGAATTTTGTGGGTCAGCGTGACCCCAGAGAGCTTTGAAGAGTCCAAAAGTAGACAGTGGGGAAGGGCTGGAGTGATGAACCAGTCATGTGGTGTGTTGAAGCCAAAAGAGCCTGAAGCAACCTCACAGTGAGATGCAATCCCAGAGATGTGCGCATGAATGATGGACTGGGGGGAAATAAATCAGAGTGATCAAGATTAATTTTCTGCCTGCAATAGGAAGTAGGGTACGTGTGTGCTAAGTCGCTTCAGTTGTATCTGACTCTTTTTGACTCAGTGGACTATGGCCCACCAGGCTCCTCTGTTCATGGGATTCTCCAGGCAAGAATACTGGAGTGGGTTGCCATGCCCTCCTCCAGGGGATTTTCCTGACCCACGTCTCCTGCATTGGCAGGCGGGTTCTTGACAGTTAGCACCACCTGGGAAGCCCAGGAAGTAGGGTATGGTCATAAAATTAACTCAAAATTCTGCTTATGAAAATGTTGAATTGAGATACATAATTTGGAAAGTTCACCATCCCAAGAGTCTTGAATTCGGGGCTTTCACCATCACTCTTTCACTGAGTGAGTAGAAGGTGGATGGATGTGGACACGGGAAGCACCCCAGCCTGGAAACCAGGAGAACAGAGCTCTACTCTTAGATTTCACCTTCCCAGGGAGACCTTCCCTGACCACGTGGTTTAAAACAGAATTCCCCCCATCCCGACCCCATCGATGCCTGATCCCTCTTCTTTATTTTTCTCCAAAGGACTAATAGATGCAGCATTCTTTACTTATCTATTTACTGTCTATTTCCCCCACTTGATTGTAAGTTTCAAAAGGGCAGGAATTCTCTCTCTTCTTTCTTTCTACTTTTCTAGCTCACTGCTTTTTCTTTTTTCCCCCTTTCTTTCCTAGCTATAGAAAAATTTCAAGCATTCAAAAAACCATGGAAAACAGATGATGAACACCCCTTTGCCATTTGTCCATCACCTAAATTTAACATTTAATCATCCTCACTTCATTTAAAAAATTTTTGGGGGGTGCTGGCGTTTTCTAAAGAAAATAATACTCATCATGGTATTTCCTCTTTAAAAACTTGAAGGAAGAGAGCTTTTTCCCTTTTACTTGTTGCCATGTTACTCACTGCCTGGAAGCTGGTAGAGCTCCAACAAACAGTTGTAGAATGAATCTCACTTAATCCTCACGGCAATCCTATGCAGTAGGTGTTATTATTAGCCCCATTTTACAGAAGAGGAAACTGAGGCACAGAGAGGTAAAGTAACTTGCCCAAGGGCACACTGCTAGGAGACAGTGAAAGGAAATTTGAGCTCAGGCAGCCTGAATCCAGAGTCCACACATTCATATCTCTCCGGGGACTCCTTCAACCGAGATATTCATTCATCTTCTGTCCACCTGTCTCATCCAGACATCACCCACAGAGGAGACCCAGAGGGGTTCACAGGCCAGAAACAGGACATCCCCATCTGGGAACCCAGGTCGTTTCCAGAAAGGCCAGGGCTCTCTTTCCCTCCTCCCTGGGGAGGAGACAGAAGGCTCCTTCCCAGACGAGTGACCTTTGGGGTTTGTTATGAGTAGAGATTCCTTCTGAGGAATGTGATGGCTGATGCTGGGAGCCTGGGTCCTCAGACTTAACCCCCAGGAATGTGGAGAGGAATCGCCAGGCTTCCACCCTGCAGGCCAGCATTCCCAACGACCCAGGTCAGCCAGAGGAGGCCGCGCTAGGCTGCTCTCCAGGTTGCTGGGCCTTCTGGGGAGATGAACTGAGACTTTCCATGCTACGCTGGGAGGCAGCTCCTCAGGGTAAGCAGAGCTTCAGGCTTCAAAACCAAAGGACATGGCATCTGTCTCTTCCTTCCTAGGTGAGTGACATTGGACAGGTGCTCAATCTGGGGAAGCCTCAGTTTTCACATCTATCAAATGGGGATAATTACTATCCCAAGCTTAAACAGATCCAGGGCTAGGGTGAAGCAAGCCAGGTGCCCAAGGCACGGCCTTTAAGGAGGCGCTGGCTATCAAGTTCAGATGCTGCACTTGCGGGAGCCTGAGGATGAACACCTTCTTAAATTATGCACCAAGATAGTCTAATCCCACAACCCACAGATGGCTCCAGGAAGGGACCCCAAAGCCCTCTGGGAGAGATGGACCGCTGAGCTAAGTCAGGTCCCTGGTAGCTGGGGACAGGGGGATGGCCCAGAAGCCTTCTGGGCATTATCAAGCCACAGTAGGCAATTTCTGAGTTCTTCCTAGGTCAGAGAGCAGCCTCTGTCTCCAGGTTGTGATAATAATGACATTGCTCTCATATTTATTGAGCTTTTGCTCTGGACCACACTGAGATCTTGGTCAATCCTCACTACAGTTTCTCATGTCTCTATGCTGTGGATGAGGCATCCCAGGTGGCACAGTTGTAAAGAATCTGCCTGCCAGTGCAAGAGAGGAAAAAGATATGGGTTCAATCCTTGGGTCGGGAAGATTTCCCAGAGTAGGAAATGGCTACCCACTCCAGTATTCTTGCTTGGGAAAAGCGATGGACAGAGGAGCCTAGAGTGCTATAGTCCATGGGGTCACAAAGAGTCAGGCACAACTGAGCAACTGAGCGCGCGCTCACACACACACACACACACACACACACACACACACACCAGGTCAGGGTCACAGCCTAAGTATATGGCAGGTCCAAGATCCAAACTCTTATTTGCCTGAGTTGCAGGTAGGCTGGGGCCTGAGGTTTGCTGCTGAGGGTCTTGTGGGCCCTTGACCCCCATCACCTTTATCTTCTTCGCCTTCTCCCTCTGCTTGCAGCCACTGTGGCCAAAATGGAATTAACCCCAAAGGGTTAACCTGCAAAGTTATTGCAGGGGCCAGGCTGGGGTGGGGTGGGGAGGAAGGCATGTTTCTGGGCTCCAAAAGTCCAAAACCTGTGTGCTCTATGCCTAGTTCCTGGGTCCCCAAGGCAGGCACACATGGCCCTGGATAGGGTAGATCACGGGAGCAGGTAAGTTTCGATCTGGGGGAGACGGCTCAGGAATGATGCTGAGCTTTACCTGTACGCATTCATTTTCTCCCTGCCTTCGACCTCCTTCCTTGGGAATTCATCTTATCCTGGTCACGTGCAAGCTTCGCTCAGTACTCTCCAGGAACTCCCTGGTCATAGAAACCTCTAAATATTTTCCTGGCTTTCAAGGCTATTTGCAGAGACTAGAGTAGAGGGCTGATCCCGCCTCTTAGCCTTTCTGCAGGCTGGTCCCTCTGCCTCGAGTGTCCTCCTTCCTGCAAGATCCTCCTGGATCTTCTCCTCCGGCAGGACTGGGGAATGTAAAATGGCCCAGCTGTGAACTCTCAGATCTGAGGGGGACTGTGCAATTTTTTTAAGTAAGTAATCGATTAATGTAGTTATTTACGGCTGCACTGGGTCCTCTCTTGTGGAACACAGGCCCTAGAGCATGCTTAGCACACATAGTTGTGGCGCACGGGCCTAGATGTCCCAGAGCCTGTGGAATCTTCCCGGATCCAGGATCGAACCCATGGCCCCTGCACTGGTAGGTGGATTCTTAACCACTGAGCCACCAGGGGTATCCAAGGGCTGTGCAATTTGATGCCACGCTGGCATCTAGGGAAAACAAGAGGTAGCTTAGCATTTTAAAAGGCAGGTTTTGAACTTAGACATAAGTTCAGTCCCAGTCCCACTGCTCACCAGCCGGGCCTCAGTTTGCTTCTCTGAACACAGAAAGAATGATCTGACTTTCTCCACTGGGGCACGAAGGGACAGGAAGGGGGCCATGCCCGTGATGCTCTGGAGTCAGTGCCAGGTACCACGGTCAGGACTCAAAAGGCACCAGGTATCCACCCACTCATTCCATACCAGGTTTAAGCACCCACCTGGCGCCGGTCTCTGTGTTGGGTGCTGGGATGGAGCTGTGAATGGACTTGTGTGGCCCCAGCTCTTAGAGACTGGAGGGGCAGATATTCACCAATTTGTTGCCATTGTGACTGTGATTAGGGAAATCACTCCCTTTCCAGTCTCTTAACTCTCTGACCTTCACCCCTCACCTTGACCTTGAAGCACCCTGGGCAGGATCTAAATCAGATGCATCTCCATAACCTTAGCTCCTCAACCAAGGCCTGGAGGCTCAACAAGTATTTAAATTGAAAAGATTTCTGTAACAAACATGGCACTGAGAGTGTGCGAGTCACGGTTCTGAGCACTTTACAAACATGAAATCATGTCACTATGCCTAGCAAGGATGTACTATTATCACCACCCCCATTTTGCAGATAGGCAAACTGAGGCTCAGAAAAGTTAAGCAAACTAACTTAAGTTATATAGCCAGAGAAGGGCACAACCAGGATTTGAACTCAGGCCACCTGGCTCCAGGCCACTTGCTCCATGCCTCTCCCAAATTGATGCCACTTCCCAGCAGGGTCCAGANGATGCGTCACTTAGAGCAGGGGTCCCCAGCCTCTGGGACGTAACGCCTGATGAGCTGAGGGTGGAGCTCGTGTAGTAAAGATAGAAATAAAGTGCACGGTAAATGTCATGCCTTGAATCAACCCGAAAACACTCCCCGCCCAGGTCCGTGGAAAAACTGTTTTCCACAAAACTCCTCCCTGGTCCCAAAAAGGTTGGGGACTGCTGCCTTAGAGGGTTGCTGTGAGGATTAAGCTCATGCCTGATACCCAGAAGCCTTCCATCAATGCGAGTGAGTTCCAGTCTCTCTCCAGTCTTCCCATGACAGCGCTGGGGAGACACAGCCCAGAGATGAAGGCAGGACCTGCCGGGGTCTTGTTTCAGGCAGAGCTCAGCTTTAACCCCTGTTTCCTGCGGTGTCACTGAGAAGCTATGATGTTGGGGCTGAGGGAGACCCCCAGAGAGGAGAGGAAGATGGAGGAGGTACTTGCTTTGTTCCCCATCCTCCAGGGCTGGGGAAGGGCAGGCTCAGAGCCCAGTGGAGAGAGGAGCAAGGCCACGTGTTGGGTGACCCAAGGGGCAGCTCCTTCCCTCTCTGGGTCCCAGTCTCCCCTCCTGGGGATGACTGAGCCCTTGAACCCAAGGGGGCTCCTTGGTAGGGCTCCTTGGTAGGGCCTCAGGGGCCGCTGAGGGGTGGGAGAAGGTCCGGAGCCCCAGCCTAGGGCTCCCACCCTTCGATTTATCTCAAATAATCTTCCTTAGTGGGAACCTGCTGTGTAACACAGAAGCCCAGCTCGGTGCCCTGTAATGACCTAGGGGGTGGGATGGGGGTGGTGGTGGGAGGGAGCTTTAAGAGGGAGGGAATATATATATATATATATATATGGCCGATTCATGTTGTTGTACAGCAGAAGCCAACACAAGATTGGAAAGCAATTATACTCCAATTTAAAAACTTAAAAAAGAAACAATTTTCCATGGACTTGCTTTCTGCTGAGCAAGGGACTGCTGGCTTGAGAAGGGGGCTCTGGGCAGGCAGAAGCAGGGGATAGGGCTCCTCCTTCCCACACCTGGGGACCCTGGGGCCTGAGCAGATGACTGGCTGATGACTCACTCCCCACTCAGCACATCCTGCAATCCCATGACTGGGAGCCCCACGGGGGCGGCCCCTAACCAGGGCCCCTAACCAAGGCGCTCCCCCCTCGACACTCACAGGGACTGGCAACAATTAACTTGCTCCCTGGGCCAGGCCAAATGTTCACATGGCTGTTGGTTTTGCTGACCACATGTGGCTCAAGGACATCCTCAGAGCTGGAAGGGTCCCAAGAGGCCACAAAGGTCAACCCTGTCACGCCACAGCAGGGGGACCGAGGCCCAGAGAGGTGAGGGGACTTGCCTAAGGTCACTCAGGAAAAGGAGGAAGGAACCCAGCCTTCGATGCCTGACCCAGAGCTTTTCTACTGCTCCAGATGGTCCTGGAGACCCCAAGGTGTCAGTCCCTGTTCCCAGACCCGGTCACAAGTGTCCTCCCAGACCAACACAGGCCAGGCTCCTCCAGCCTCACCCCTCCACCTCCCACCAGGCTTCTTCCAGACTCGGCCATGCACAGCGCCCCAGACACCCTGGGTCTTGTGATGACTTCTGGCCTCTACTCTCTCAGTCCCCCTACGTTGACATTTTGCCTGGATTCCTACTCGTGATTCAAAATTCAGCTTGGATGTCACGTCCTCTAATAAGATTTCCAAAGCCTCCTCTCCCTCCTCCCAGGCTGGGTCCTCCTCTCGTTTCCCTCGGTGACTAGTACTCCCCACTTACTGTTCTGCCATCATCTTTTTGCTTGTCTCCATCTTCTCCTCTAGTCTGTGAATTCAGTGTGGACAGAGACCTTGCTTTTTTATTGTGTCTAATATGAGGGCACGGCCCCTGCATTCAGTATCTGTTAAATGAATGAATGAATATATGAATATACAGATGGATGGGTGAATGGACGGACAGACAAATGGGTAGATGGATGGATTGTTGAAAGAACAGATAAATGGGTGAATGGATGGATGAACAGATATCCTGAATGATGAGGGGGCTCCTGGATGGGGAAGCAGTTACCTAACCTGTTATCTGCCTCCTCTAAGGGATGTCTGGACAAATGCAAGCCACTTCTGATCTGGTGCCTGGTCCCTCCTGACCAGCTAATTCTAACTCAGTGGGGTCCCCTGAACTCTGATAATTATTCAGACATCAGAGAATCTCTGGGACCCACCTCTGCTCCTGACCTTTCAGAATTCTGCCTTCTTGAGGGCCCACCCTGTATACTTCCCTCTGGGTCAGAGCTGCCACTCCAGAAACGCTTCCAGGCATAGAAACAGAAATCCCTAGAGAAAGAGGCACTATAAGATATGGAATCCACCCCACTGCCATTTACAGATGAGGAAACTGAGGCCAAGCAAGGCCAAGAAATTTGCCCAAGAATGTACAGCATGAGAGTGAAATTAGAGCTTGGGTCCCTCCCTCCATTCATTCATGTATTCATTCATGCAACAAATATATATCTACCATTGAACACATGCCAAGTTCAGTGTCTTTGCTCTGGCATTCCAGGCCTGTGAATAAACTCTCAGGCCAATTTCTGAGTCCCATGATCCATCGTGACCTCTCCCAGCTCCCCAGCCAGTTTGTCTTTGCCTCACCAGATGCACCCTCGGCTCAGCCCACTGTCCCAACCCCCTTATCCAGCAAATGAGGACCACCTCCTTGCCAGGACCCCCAGTGCACAATGGGATGAGCATCTGTGTACAGAGGCAGTCACACGTGTGACCTGAGAGTACCACCTCTCACTCCCTCCTTGCAGGACCACCTTGGTCCCTCCCTGCACACAGAAGCACCCCAGTTCAAACTGAAGGCAAGTGTTAAAGCCCCATAGCTGTCCTGGGGAGATGGGGGCAGGGAAGGAAGTTCATGGTGGCACCTGGGATCTCAGGGCCAGGACAGACCTTTGAGCTCCTGCCCAGACTGAGGAATGCACGGAAGAGGCCGCAGAGGGGCACCTGGGGGCTGGCTGTCTGCAGGCTGGATGAGCAGGCGGCAGCAGCAATGCACCACCAGCCCCTCCCAACATGACCAGAGGCGGGGGTAGTGTGGGGCTGCCAGTGTGGAGCAGATGGAGCCTTGCCCTCCGGGGCAGGAACCCAGACTTGGGCAAGTCATAGCCATTGGTGGGGCCCCCTCTCTGGACCTTCCCGATGGAGGCGGCCTCGCTGACGACACAGAACACCTCAGGACTGCAAGGAACAAAATAAGATTCAGCTGCACAATGCCCTGCCCATTCAGAACACCTTCTGGAAACAAATCAATGGCCTAGAGAACAAAAGAAGACTATGAGAAAACAACAGGACCCAAAGCCGCTTCTGGATGGAATTCATTTGAGACAGGGTTCTGATAAGATTGATCATGACCAAAGAGTTAAGGTGCAATAGATAAACTAAAGTGTGAAAAAGGAGAATAATACTGATTTAACAGGGACTAAGCATAACTTTGGAGAAGGCAATGGCACCCCACTCCAGTACTCTTGCCTGGAAAATCCCATGGATGGAGGAGCCTGGTGGGCTGCAGTCCATGGGGTCGCTAAGAGTTGGACACGACTGAGTGACTTCACTTTCACCTTTCACTTTCATGCATTGGAGAAGGAAATGGCAACCCACTCCAGTGTTCTTGCCTGGAGAATCCCAGGGACGGGGGAGCCTGGTGGGCTGCCGTCTATGGGGTCGCACAGGGTCGGACATGACTGAAGTGACTTAGCAGCAGTAGCAGTAGCAGCAAGCATAACTTTAAAACTACTGTGAACAGTTATCTTATTAGGAATTTGAAAGCTTAGGGAAAATGGACACATTTCTAGAAAGTTATAAGATGCCAAAAGATGGGCCCAAGAAGAAATAGAGAATGTTATAGGTTAATTAGTATTAAAGAAACTGAAATGGCAACCAGAGCCCTCCTTCTCTCCCACATCAGACCCAGACATCCTTACAGGTGAGTTCCGCTGAATTTTAAAGGAACAATGAATGCCTAGCTCATACAAGGGGCTACTCCACATCCCCTCAAAAGCCAACCTAATGTATTGGTGAGACAAGTGTCATCTTGGTTGCCAAAATCAGGGAAGACAATACAATAAAAGAAAACGATAAGCTCATTTCATTTATGAATACAGGATGGAAAAAATACTAACTACAGTATTAGTGAACTGAACTCAGCGGTGTGTGAAAATAGTGATAATACCTTACCATTAGGAAGGGTTTATCCCAGAAATGCATTAACATCATAAAATCCACCAGTATGATTCATGGAGTCATTAAATCAAAGGAAAAAAAAAAGGCCAAGGACTTCCCTGGTGGTCCAAAGGCTAAGAATGCGTGCTCCCAATGCAGGAGGCCCGGGTTTGATCCCACGTGCCACAGCTAAAAAAGATCCTGAATGCTGTAACAAAGATCAAAGATCCCATGTGCCTCAACTAAGACACAGTACAGCCAAACAAATAAATATACAAAAAATCTTTTAAAAATCCAACGATTGTCAATTGACACAGAAAAAATTTTGTTAAGAAAGTTAGGTATTTATTTTAAAAACCTTAGGTATTTATTTTTTAAAAAATCTTAGCAAACAAGGAGCATAAGAGAAGTTTCTTGATTTGGTAGATAGAAAGAAAGAAAGTGAAGTCGCTCAGTCGTGTCCAACTCTTTGCGACCCCATGGACTGTAGCCTACCAGGCTCCTCCGTCCATGGGATTTTCCAGGCAAGAGTACTGGAGTGGGTTGCCATTTCCTTCTCCAAGGGATCTTCTTGACCTAGGGACTGAACCCAGGTCTCCCACATTGCAGGCAGACACTTTACTGTCTGAGCCACCAGGGAAATTCAGTATCAAAAAACCTCCAGAAAATATGATTCCTAGTGGAGAAACTTTATGTGCGTGTCAGGATCAGGAACAAGCCAAGAATGCGCGTTATCACTGCTAATGCTTAACTCATCTGGAGAAGGAAACGGCAGCCCACTCCAGTATTCTTGCCTGGGCAATCCCACAGAGGAGCCTGGTGGGCTACAGTCCATGGGGCCGCAAAGAGTCGGACACAACTTAGTGACTAAACAGCAGCAACAAAAGCTTACCACATAGTCCCCGAGTCAGGCCACAGCTAAAAGAAGACAAAGTAAGAGGCGTAAAGATGGAAAGGGAAGAGACAAAACTGTTCTGTGTTGATGGTGTGATCGTCATCAGGATGAAATAAACTGACGGCATCAGAACAAATAAGAGAGATGGGCAAGTTTGCCAGATACACAGTCAGTAATAAAAATCAGTAGTACTTTTTACACCAGCAATACTCAAAGCAACAGTGGCTTAAACAAAGGGCATAAGCATGAACATATTGTATTCAGACAGAATAATATATATAGTAACATTATTATTATATTAACATTCTCATAGTATTCTTGTATGTAATATGTATACTGTTTTTAAAATCACGTGAATGGCCACTATAGGTGGAGTCCAGGATGCACCCGGCAGCTCTGATGTCATCAGAGATCCAGGCTCCGTGTTTATTTCTCCTCTTCCTTCCTCTGCACCTGAGGGCCACCTTTAAGATACCCTCTCAGTCCAAGATGGCTGTCAAGCTTCATCACGTCTGATGACTGACAGGAAGCAGGAGGAAGGAAGGAAGGGTGGTATTGGGACAGAAGGGATGCTCTTCCCTTTCAGAAGCCTTCCCAGAATTTGTGCATAACACCTCTTCATGTATCTCATTGCTGGGACTGGTCACACGGCCATGCCTAGCTGCAAAGTTGAGTGCACTGCCAGCCCAAATAAAATCAGGCTTTGATTATGAGGGAAGGAGGGGAGAAAGGATATTGGAATGGGTCTCCATCAGGCTCTATCATAGATCCCAATTTCCACAAAAGGGAATCAGAGTCCCAGAGAGGTGAGAGCACTTACCCACAGCCGCGTAGCAAGTGTCAGAGCTGGGATTTTCATCTGATTCTTGATCTTCCCATGGTACGGGGCTCCCTCTTACCCGAGTACATCCAGCCACGGGAGCACTGGCCCTGACCCTCCCAGCCCTGCTGGGGTCAGGGTCTGTTTGGGTTTGTCTGTCCCCACGACCCTACTGTAGCAACAGTGATGTCCCCAGTGTTGAGCATTTATTCACACAGACCCCCCCCACCCCCCACAAACACACCAATCTCTCCAGCTTCTTGCACAGGGCTTGGCATGTAGATGTGCAATGAACACAAAAGAGGAAGGCGGGGAGGAAGCTGACAAGCTGTGAATGGCTGAAATTGGCTTCATCCTTGCAACTGCAGACACTTGTTCCTGGCTCCGATTTGCTGCACCCTGAGCTAAAGAGGTGTTTCCCCAGTTTCACTTGTCAGAGGCATTTCCTAGACTCTCAAGTGTTAGGCCTGGCTCGGGTCTGAAAGAACAAGAAGGACACCTCAAAACACAAAAATGGGCGAAATCAAAGGCCACAGAAGTATGTGTCCCAGATCCTCAGACACTGTGGCAAAGAACATGTCATGTTTCGCACTCTGATTCCTCTTCAGGGACCTACAGAAAAAGATCACATTTCCCAGCTTCCCTTGCAGTCAATTTGGGGTCACGTGACTTGTTTCTGGCCAATGAAATAGAGCAGAAGGGATGAGCATCATCACTTCCTATTTGAGGCCGTGAAGAGTTAGTGTGCCTTCTCTCTCTCTCTTCTCCAAGGTGACCTTGGAGCCCACAGTGAAAGTGAAATCACTCAGTCGTCTCTGACTCTTTGGACTGTAGTCTACCAAGCTCCTCCGTCCATGGGATTCTCCAGGCAAGAATACTGGAATGGGTTGCCATTTCCCTCTCTAGGGGATCTTCCCAACCCAGGGATCGAACCGGGGTTTCTCGCATTGGAGGCAGCCGCTTTAACCTCTGAGCCACCAGGGAAGCTGCAATGTGCATACGAATCACCTGGGAGTCTTACTAAATGCAGATCCTGATGTGGGGGGAGGGAAGGGGAAGGTCTGAAATTCTTCACTTCCAAGAAGCAACTGAATGGGTAGGAAGGGTGGTTTGAGAGGATGCAGCTCCAAGATGGAGAAGATCTGCCCAACCTCACTGGACTATTTGCCACTGAAACTAAATCTTTGTTGGGTTAAGCTGTTGAGATCTGGGAGTTTATTTGTGACCTCAGCATAGCCTAATGTACCCCAATTCAAACATTGGGATAGGGAGTTGTCATTTAGCCAGTCAACCCCTATTTCTTGAGTTCCTACCATAAACTCATTTTGTGCAGGTTTCTTCCCTCACGCCCACCCTGCAGGGGAAGCAAAGAGCCTTAACCTCTGGACCGCCAGTGAAGTATGCCTGGATGCCTCACTCATAAGGAGTGCCTCACTCTCCTGGTCCTACACATGCCAGGCCCACACCTGATAGTGAGAGTTCCTTACATTTTCCTCCCTCGGCACCTCTCTTTCTGCATCCTGGTCGCAGTGCCAAAAGTCACTGGGGGAGCCAGGATTTGAAGTGGGGACTTTTTGGCTTACAAGCCTGAAATTTGTCTCCAGTAGTGCAAAGAGCGTCTGTGCTCAGTCCAGGGTCTTATTTAGGGGAGCCTATAGCACCAGCCAAAAGTCTCCTGGGCTCCCCACACTGTCACATCCCTCTAGTGCTAAACTTGGCACTTTGGGGGCCTGAACCCCAGTAACCAGTCAGCACAGGGACAGCTCCTGCCGTGGATTTTCAGCATTTTGTGATGTGCGTTCATCACTCACACTCTCATCACCCAACACCGTGATGCCAACCCACGTGCTTCCTGAACTGGCCAGGCCCCAGGACCGCCCCCTGTCCACACTCGCCCAACTTCGGTTGTTTAGAGAGAACAAGTTCCAAGCATAAACACATGCTCTGCCTCAGAGGGGCCCCTGAGGCAGGAGGCACTCCACTGGTGTCCCGTCACCTCCCGCTGCAGCACACCCCTGGCCTACTTCACTTCCCTTAGAAAGCACACCCAGCCTCACCCTCTCACTGCTGGGGGCGGGACTCCTCCTCTGATAGGCTACTGCTGTGAACAAAGTGCCTTTCTCCACCTCCTCCTAATGCCTCCTAGCTTTTTCTATCTTCCTTCTTGCCTCAGAGCAAGAAGCAGTTCAAAGCTGTTCCTCCCAAATGGATACATGTGTATGTATGGCTGAGTCCCTTCACTGTTCACCTGAAACTATCCCAGCATTGTTAGTCAGCCATCCGCCAACACAAAATAAAAAGTGAAAAAATAAAAAGCCAAAACAAAACTGTTCCTCCCAGCAAAAATTAATCCATGGTGATAGAGGTCAGAACAGTGAGTACCTTGGGAGGCAGAGCATATATAGTCTTGGAAGAGGCATCAGAAGCTTTCTGGAAATGTATCTTGGTGGTGGTTACATGGGTGTGTACATATGTGAAGAGCTGTCGAGATGTGCACTGTAAGCATTTCTGTTTATATGTTACCCCTCAATTTAAAAAAAATATATGCCACGGAGAGCTTTCTAAGCAGTAGCAAAAATAAATAACCACAGCATAGGTTTTGGAGTCATATGAACCTCCGCTGAAAATCTGGCTCTGTTTTCTAGCTGTGTGACCTTTGGCAAGCTGCTTAACCTCTCTGGATTTCATATATATTTTTTTTATTAAGGTATGGATGACAAGGATTAGAAACACCACTTTTTATAAAAAAAAGTACTCAGCACAGGGGCAGCTCCCACTGGGTGCTCAATACGTAATCACTTTCATTATTATTAAAACTAGGGACCTGGAACTTCCCTAGCTGTCTAGTGGTTAAGCCACTGCACTTCCACTGTGGCTGGCACGGGTTTCAATCCCTGATTGAGGTGCTAAGATCCTGGCCTGGCCTAAAAATAGAAAATAAATAAATAAACGTGCAGCTACTCACTCACATCTGACTCTTTGCAACCCCATGGACTCTAGTCTGCCAGGCTCCTCTCTCCATGGAATTTTCCAGGCGAGAATACTGGAGGGAGTTGCCATTTCCTGCTCCAGAGGAGCTTCCCAGCCCAGGGACTGAACCTGTGTCTCCTTCATTGGCAGGCAGCTTCTTTACCACAAGCGCCACCTGGGATGGTGGTTTAGTTGCTAAGTCGTGTCCGACTCTTGTGACCCAGGAGACCAGGGTTTGATCCCTGGGATGGGAAGATCCCCTGGAGAAGGGAATGGCTACCCACTCCAGTATTATTGCCTGGAGAATTTCATGGACAGACAGCCCTGGTGGACTACAGTCCATTGCAAAGAATCAGACATGACTGAGTGACTAACACAGTTGTATTTTAATAACATGTAGCTAAGCTTCAAGTCAGCACGTTTTGATTTATCCTTTAATAAACCTCTTTGACATGGAGAATTTCTAGGAATGCAGTTGCCACCAGCATACAGGATCTCAGGAACACAGGTTCACCAAGAGAGTCAGTTCCTAACAGCTTGGAATCTTTTGTACTCGCTCCAAGTACAGTTTCTGCCTCCAGCCCTGCGGTATTACATATTTCTGCATCTCACAAGTAGATTCAAAGAAAACAATGGCTGTAGAGTGATGGAGAAGATGAAGATACAGGTAGTTCAAGTCTGTCATCCCAGGTGACTTCTTGAAATTTTAACTTGTGTTTAAAATTTAGAAAAGTCAAACAGTGTAGACTGCGAAGGGTAACATTTTTGCATGGTAAGTGCAAATTCTAGTTCACAAATGACAGATAACACTTTGTTATATGAAGGTGGTGGGTATTCCAAAACTGACTCTGGGTCAGTTTTACTGGGTGTAAAATACCCTAGGCCTGCCTCTAACTTAAACACGAGCCTGAATAAATAACACTGTTTCTCCTTCTCTCCAAGTCTGGGGACCCGCAACCCTCACCCTCAGCCACTTCCTCCAGCCCTAAATGATCAAATCCCACATTTTCATCTTCAACCTCTGTTCACATCAACTCCTCATCCTGGAATCGCTCCCAGCATCAAGTCACTCTTCTTCCTTGCCAACTGCCCTTTCCGGAATCTTCTGGTGTCCAGCTCCATCACTTTGAGATTTGGGATACTGGGGGAGATGATGGGGGCCAAAGCCTTCTCCAGCCACACTTGACACCCCCTCTCGTATTACCTTTGCCAAATTCTACAGTCAAAGCTCATGTCTTTATACCTTCCTAGTGATACCGGTGGTGAGGTTTTTAAAAATGTCTACTTATATGTTTGGACGTACCGAGGCTTAGCTGTGTCTTTGCAGGATCTCCAGTCTTCGCTGTGGTATGTGGGGTCTGCACTGTTTTTCTTCTACTTCCGGTATTCTTTTTTTAAGTTGGAGTATAATTGCTTTATGACGCGGTGATAATTTCTGCTGCAACAAAGTGAAGCAGCGCTGTGTGTGTGTTAGTCGCCCAGTCGTGTCCGACTCTTTATGACCCCATGGACTGTAGCCCTCCAGGCTCTTTCATTCATGGAATTTTCCAGGCAAGAATACTGGAGTGGGTTGCCATTCCCTTCTCCGGGAGATCTTCCCAACCCAGGGATCGAACCTGGGTCTCCCACATTGCAGGCAGGCTCTTTACCATTGCAGCCACCAGGGAATCAGCCATACGTATACATATATCCCCTCCTTCTTGAGCCTCCCTCCCACCCGACTCCCATCCCACCCCTCTAAAGATCACAGAGCATCAGGATCTTTAGTTGNTGACCCAGAGGCTAAGCTGGCATCAGAGCCATAGGTGAGAAGAGGTGGGTGTGGCAGTTAGGAGCCTGGGCTTGGATGCGCAGGTACCCTGATTCTGTTCCTGATCTACCTGCTATTGGTGATGTCGCTATACCGCTTTAAGCTTCAGTTTCTCTGTCTTTAAAATGGGCATAATGCTGGACTTCCCTGGCAGTACAGTGATTAAGACTGCGTGTTTCCTCTGCAGGGAGCACAGGTTCAATCCCTGGTTGGGGAACTAACCCGCACGCCACACAGTACAGCCAAAATAATAAATGAAACGGGCATGATGCTGTAGCTCCCACTGGAGGGTTAAGCCAGCCCGTTACAGAGCTCAGCACCTGGTGTGCCCGTGGTGATGGCGGTCACAGTCGTTGGCGTCATCAGTGGCCCCTCCTGTAGACCCAGCCCTGTCCAGCTTGCCCGGTAGAGAGAGCCCAAAGTGAGAACCCAGGGGCCAAGCGCGTAGCTTATGTCCTGGCACCTCTGCTTTCAGGAGGAAAGGACCCAAGAGTCAGTTCTGGTCAAAGGCCTGCCCCTCTTGCTTACTTCCCACCAACTCAGGGAGCTCAGCCTCTGAGGGTTTAGGAGGGAAACCCAAAGTCCAGCTGATTGTTTCTCAGGTCAGTGCCCTGTGGATCACATCTGAATTTATGAAAATGCGGATTCAGAGTCATAAGGAAGGGCCCAAGATGCTGCATGACTAACAAGCTTCCAGGTGATGCTGCCGCGGGTCCAGACCTCACTTTGAGGGGTGAGGCTAGACCGTCCTCTCCAGAATCTGATGTAACCCAGTCTCCTGCTTGAAAGGCCTGCGGAGATGGGAACTCGTCCTCTGCCAAGGTTCCAGGCACACCACTGCACACTCGCATCTGATGTTACCAGCGCCATCGTAGATGGGCCCTGCCATTGCTTCCTGGTCTGTGACCCACCCTCCTGCGCACACACACAGGAGGCTGGTCCGCCAGTTTGGAACGGCCCCTAGTGGCCATGGTGGGAACTGCAGGCCCCAGAGAGGTTTGCAGGACTCAAGAGTCCTAGGGGTGGGAAAGGTAGGGATTAGGGCAGAGAGATCATTGCCTGCTTTGGGGCCACACACAGGACATAGGAGGTTATTAATTTCACCTTCCTAAACTGCATCCAATTCTTCCATTCTCCACACAAAACCCTCCAGACTTCCAAGGGCCCCCAGATGGGGTGGGTCACTAGTAACACCTTGAATTATGCATGGCTCTCAGTCCCTACCTTCCAATGGACATATGGGGAACCCAGAGTATCTGGTTTCTGGTCTGGTTGGTTCTCGGTCCTAAGTGAGGAGGGGCAGTCAGGACACTTGGGTTGATACCTTGAGCCTGCCCCTGGGGGTGGGACCCTGGCTGGGGCTTTTCCCTGTTACAGGAAGTCTACACCCACTCTGGGTCCATGGGTCTTCAGTGGGGAAGCACACTCCCAGCCATGTAGCTAACCCACAGGGACTGTGTCTCTTCCTCTCTCTGGAACTCAGTCTCCCCATCTTTACATGGAGGGGAGAGGGGTTATAGTAGAGGTGAGGTACCAGTAACCCACCTGTGCATCAGATGCCCCCGGATGGCTCATTAAAAACATAGATTTCAGGGCTGGGCCTCTGGAAGCTGTGAATTGATAAGTCCCACAGGAGGCCAAGTTTTCCTGGCTGATTTGAGGCTCACCTGGAAACATATTCTAGATTGTTCCAAAGATCAAAAACATCCATGACACTGTTTGATTTATTCAGCCCTCAGGATAAATATCCACAGTTCTCCTGCTAGAAAACGTATAGTACCCTGTCATTTTAATCCTCTGTTCTGTTGCTTTTGCCTCTGTAAGTTCCCAGAAGGCAGAGGCTAAGCCTGCTATTGTAATTCACATAGCAGTCATCATAGCTAAATGCATGGAGCATCTCCCGCATGGCAGGCCGTGTACTAAAGGTTTCATATGCCTCATTTCATGTACTCCTCAAAACAATCTTCTGAGTTATATATTATTGCCCCCTCTTCACAGATGAGGCAGTTGAGGCTCAGAGAACTTAAGTAACTTGCCCAAGGCTACTCCGCTAATAAGTGACAGAGTTAAGACTGGAATTCTAATCCAGAGCCCTTGCTCATGACCACAGTGCTGTTGTCTCATACAGAGTGACATGGGGGTGCTGAGGTTCAAGGCCAGGTCTATGTCACTCCGGGGCCAAGGTGTGGTGCTACACTGCACAGCCTGGCAGAGGAGTCAGTCGTGAGGGTCTCACTGCCCACCTTGAATGACCTTGGCTGAGGGAGGTCTCTGTCTCTGCAGGTGTGTGCCCAGCTGTGCCCCACACCATGTGCCTGTCCCTGGCCACCACCCCGATGCCCACCGGGGGTGCCCCTGGTGCTGGACGGCTGCAACTGCTGCCGGGTATGTGCGCGGCGGCTGGGGGAGCCCTGCGACCATCTCCACGTCTGCGACCTCAGCCAGGGCCTGGTCTGCCAGCCCGGGGCGGGCCCTGGAGGCCGGGGGGCCGTGTGCCTCTGTAAGCAGGTTTGCGGGTCTGGTGGAGGGGATGATGGGGAGGCGGTCAAGGCCTTCAGGTCCTGAGTCCAGGAGAAGTCCTTCTCATTCCCAGCCAAACCTGGTGACACAAGGTTCCCTAAGCCCACTCCCCACTTCTTTTCTTTTGTCTTTGCTCAGATCACACCCACCACCCAAACAGCCTACCTCCCTTCTTATCCATCCAGATCTAGCCATCTTTCAAAGCTAAGCGCAAACACCTCCTCCCCTGATCAGCCCTCCCAGATTCTTAGAACCAGAGGTCACCACCCTTTCTCAGAACCCTCACGACATTCTTGGGAAAATGAAAGGGCAGCTCTCTATTTCAAGCGTAAGGTGTATTGGGCCCTGCGCCAAGCACTTACCTCCTAAGTCACATGATTCTCACAATAATCCTCTGCAGTAAGTACTTTCAGACCCATTTTATAGATGAGGAAACTGAGGCTCTGCAATACTGACAGACATGTTTAATGTTACACAGCTGGGGGCTGGGTCAAACAGGCTCTGAAGCAGCATTCTGTTCTGTCTTTTTCTGGGGTTGGGAGCCCTTGGACCTGTGAACCCTGAGTTTGCTATTTGCTAGCAGCAGCAGCAGCAGCAACCTTGAGCATTTTACACCTCCCACCATTCTACCCTTGTGCCCTCCGGGTGGGCTTAGGTCAGGGTTTCTCAACTTTGCTCCCAGGTCATTTGGGACTGAGTGATTCTCTGCTGTGGGATGCAGTTCTGTGCATGGTAGGAATTAAAGCAGCTTTCCTGGTCTCTACCTGCTGGATGCCAGTAGCACCCCAAACAGCAGGTTGTGACCATCTCCCTTCAGATGTAGCCTGGGGAGAAAAATCGCCCCCAGTGGAGAACCACTGCTTTAGAGAAATAGAAAGGGGTGAGGGACTGCTCTGTGCTCTATTTTTCTTTTTAAATAAGCCTTACAGATCACTTTACCACTCTCATCTTTGTGCATGTAGCACTTTAAAAAAAGAATGGGAGAGAGAAAGGAAGAAAGGCTCACGAATCATTGACAATGAATCCATCTGTAGGAGAAAAAAAAAAAAACTTGTTAAAAAGAAAAACACAGCTTATAGGGACTTCCCTGGTGGTTCAGCGGCTCAGCCTCCACACTCCCAAGGCAGGAGGCCTGGGTTCGATCCCTGGTCAGGGAATTAGATCTCATATGCTACAACTAAAATGCTCTCGCATGCCACAACCAAGATGGAAGACCCCACGTGTTGCAACTAAGACCCAACACAGCCAAACGAATTTTTTTAAAAAAAGGACTTATAGACATAAAGTTATCAATGGTAAATCCCTGTTAAATATTTTTTTATGATAAGGGAAGTATAATAATGGGAAAGGGGAGATGTGTTTTATAAACTGATAGATGATTGGTAATAAAAAGGTACCTAAAAATGTGGTTGCCCAAGGGAGACGGGTTGGGGAGGGAAGGACTGAGAGTTTGGGATTAGCAGATGTGAACTATTATAAATAAGATGGATAGGATGGGGGTTCCGGCTGGAGGGGACACATGTATGCCTATGGCTGGTTCATGGTGATATGTGGCAAAAACCATCATGATATTGTTAAGTAATTATCCTCCAATTAAAATTTTAAAAAGATGAACAACAAAAAAGGTCCTACTGTGTATAGCAACTGTATAGCACAGGGAACTATATTGGATTCCCTATAGGTACACCATAGTGGAAAAGAGTGTAAAAAATGTCTTTATGTGTATACAGCAGAGATTGGCACAACATTGTAAATCAAATATACTTCCATTTAAAAAATAAAATATCGCCTATGAAGGGAGAAAAAATGTATCTAAAGAAAAAACTCAGAAAAGCAACCCTTAGCTTATCAGGCTGTTATCTAGATAAGCCATCACACATGTCAAGCACTTGGCAAAATTTATTTATTGAACACATGCCTAGCACTTACCATATGCCAGGCATTAGAGTTTCAAAATATCACCTCATTTAACCTCTCAACAACCATATGAAGTAGCTCCTAATGTCATCCCCATTTTGTAAATGGAAAAAAGAGGCCCAGAGAGGTTAAGTAATTTGCCCAAGGTCACACAGCTCAGAAGCAGCTGAGCTGGGATTTGAACGCAGGGACCTGACTCCACAATCTTTGTTTCTTTCACTCTACTGTCTGATGCTCAGTATATGATTAGTTACTGTCACTAAATTTATTATGGGGCTTTTCCATTTCCACCCTGATTCAGACTTTGAATACCTGGAGGCCAAAAATTTATTTGGTCCTTGCTCCTTCCTGCAGCTTCCAGCTCTGGCTGGGTGACACTGAATGTGTCTCATGAATGTGTAATGAATTACAGGTGCTCGTGAATGTGTAGAAAGGTAATGGCAGCCCACTCCAGTACTCTTGCCTGGAAAATCCCAAGGATGGAGGAGCCTGGAAGGCTGCAGTCCATGGGGTCTCGAAGAGTCGGACACAACTGAGCGACTTCACTTTCACTTTTCACTTTCATCGGAGAAGGAAATGGCAACCCACTCCAGTGTTCTTGCCTGGAGAATCCCAGGGACGGGGGAGCCTGGTGGGCTGCCGTCTATGGGGTCGCACAGAGTCGGACACGACTGAAGTGACTTAGCAGCAGCATGAAGGTGTAATGATTGGAACTGAATTTGGAGGCTGGGAGCTGGGGAAGCCACAGCTGGGGCTGAGGCAGAACTAAGACTGCACAGAGTCTGAGTCTGGGTCTTGGCTCTGGAGGGAACATGCTGGCCCAATCTCTCCTCCCACCCACTAGCTGGACAACCCTTCTCTCAGGGGACTGCCTCTGCGCTGTGTGCACGTTCAGTGTGGCTCACTTTTTTTTTAAGATTTTTTTTTTTATGTCGACCATTTAAGTCTTTATTGAGTTTGTTATTGTATTGTTCCTGTTTTATGCTTTGGTTTTTTAACATTGAGGCATGTGGAATCTTAGCTCCCCAACCAGGGATCGAACCCGCAGCCCCTGCATTGAAAGGCTAAGTCTTAACCACTGCAGCACCAGGGAAGCCCTTCTCCCTTGCTTTAAAAGCAGAGCTTCCCAGGCTCAGCTAAGGGCAACTCCATCTTTTCCATGGCTCAGCCTCAAATTCTAGAGTCATCCTTGACTTCTCTCTCATCTTTTTCCATATTCCACTCACTCCCCACCAGTAAATCCTTCACAATATTTCCACCAGGTCTGATCCCCACAGTAACTCATCTGGATTTTGCAGAAGCCCCTTAACTGTCTCCCTGCTTCCGTCCTTGGTCCCTAGTCTGTTCTCAACACAGCAGCCTGAGGGCTCCTTTAAATACGTAAATCAGATCACAGGTCAAGTCCCTCCTCTGCCTAAAAGCCTCCCACAGCCTCCCATCTTCTCAGAGTAAGAGCCAAAGCCTTCTCAGTGGGCAACAAGAACCCTGCTCCTGTTTTCTCTCTGACCACATCTAACTCCCACCTGCTCTCTGCTCCATCCTCACTGGCCTCCCAGATACCCCAGGCATGCTCCCACCTCAGGGCCTTTGCACAGGCTGTTCCTGCTACCGGCATTCTTTCCCCCAGATTTCTGCACAGCAAGCTCTCTCGCCTCCTTCACATCTTTACCCAAACATCACTTTCTCACTAAGGCCTTCCCTGATCACCATATGTAAAAACTACAACCCTGCTTTACTCCTCAACCCTGCCCTCCTTTATTTTTCGAGCACTGATAGACATCTGACATCACAAACTCAACTTTGTTTCTTGTGTTTGTTTCCACCAGAGTGAAAGCTCCAGCGAGGGCAGGATTTTGGCTGGTTTTAGTCATTGCTATGTCACAAGTTGCCTAGAACAATGTCTGGGACATAGTAGGCACTCAGTAAATAACTGTTGAATGCATGAATAATAATGACAGTTCTGATGGGGCTTGTGTGACAGGTACCCTTTGTGGGGTAAGGGTTCCGTAACAGGCACCAATCATGGAGCAGGTACTATGAACAAGTCCTTTATATACATGATTTCATTTTATCCTTAATAATGAGGTATTATCACTATTTTGAGGGTGAAGGAACTGGGGCTCAGAGAGGTTAAGTCAGCTGCCTAAGGTCCCACAATGTACAAGCGTGTGCATGCTAAGTTGCTTCAGTCGAGTCAGATTCTTTCAACTCCACGGACTGTAAACCCCAGGCTCCTCTGTCTATGGGATTCTCCAGGTAAGAATACTGGAGTGGGTTGCCATTTCCTTCTCCAGGGGATCTTCCCAACCCAGGGATCAAACTCGCATCAAATTCGCATCTCTTATGTCTTATGCACTGGCAGGCAGGTTCTTTACTAATATGCAAATGGCTGCAGGTAAACAAAAAACCTCATTGTTCCTTCTCCTGCCAGGGACTCTCAGAGGGAAAGGGAAGCAGAAATTACCAGATGACAAGATTATGCCCTGAAGTTATTTGGGGGAAGCTGCTGGACAAGGAGACCATTGGAGAGAGCCCAGAAGGAGCAGGGTTTTATACGTGTGTATAGGTGTGTGTCCATGGGGTTGCAAAGAGTGGGACACGACTGAGCGACTTCACTTTCACTTTCCTAGGTGTGGGGGTCTCACAGCGAGTATATTTGGAGGTGCCTCATGGTGTCTGGGACCTTGCACACGAGGCACACAGATCCCAGGGTGGGGACTGGCTGCCCAGGGGTCAGAACCCCCCCACCCCCACCCCAATCAGCTTCGAACTGGAGGACCCAGGAGAGATGCCAGGAAACCTTGCCAAAGTTATTATCCCCTGGGATTTGAACCAGGTCTATGTGGCTCTAAAATTCCCGCATGTGTGTGGACCTATTTGAGGTTTTTCTCAGCAGACCTGGGAAAAGCAGCTTCCCATGAGTCTTGTCTCCCAGACCTAGCTGAAGTGCCACCCACATCTCCAGGAAACGCTCCTTTCTCTGCACTTCCTGAGTGGCTCACAGACCCCTCTGTGGGGCTCTTGCTTTATTCTGTCTTGGAGATGCAGCGTCCACATCTATGCCCTGCACTGACCCTTGAGTCCTCCCTGGGTAAGGACTGGCTCTCGGTCCTGTCTGGGAGCACAGTGGGTGGTACCAGGAAGGGTGCGGTGTATCTGAAAGGAATAAGGAATCAGAACTATTTTATCAGTGTCTCTCATGTGCTGAGTCTTATGCCAGGCATTCATTCCAGGGGCATTTCCTGTGGTTCTGTGTGTCCCATCCGTGCTCTGAGCTGGCACAGGAGATGCCAGGATGAACACTCTCGGCCCCAGCCCTCAAGAGTTCATGCCCAGTGGAGGAAGAGGCTGTGATGCCCATAATATTTGAGGGCTTCCTCCAAAGAGTGTTTCTTGAATTCCTAACCCTGCGCTAGATGTTGCATCACTGAAGGTTCTAATTACTGTTCTCATCATTGCTATCGTTAAAGTGACTCAGAGAAGTTTAGTCATTTACCCCAAGTCACACAGCTAGCAAGTTAAGCCCTGACCTGATGATGATAACTGTAACACAGCAGATGGACAAGGAAAGTTTGTGGCATGAAATCTCGATGCGTGTATAATAGTCATAACATTGTATATGTTTATATTAATTGATACATATTATGAATTCTATTATATATGGGCTTCCCAGGTGATGCTTAGTGGTACAGAATCTGCCTGCCAATGCAGCAGACACAAGAGATCCCGGTTCCATCCCTGGGTTGGGACAATCCCCTGGAGAAGGAAATGGCAACCCACTCCAGTATTCTTGTCTGGGAAGATCCCATGGACGGAGGGGTCTGGCGGGCTACAGTCCATAGAGTTGCAAAGAGTTGGACACCGCTGAGCAGTTGTCAGCAATACATTAATATTTACCTTATCAATAATATATAATAATTTATACGAATAACAACAATAACACAGCAGCTAGGATCTATTGAAGGTCTCCTTCATGTTGTATTCATTACAAACACCATTCATTTATCATCTATATGACACTTCAATAAGTACCATTATAACCCGCTTTGGGCTTCCCTTGTGGCTCAGCTGGTAAAGAATTCGGCTCTGATGCGAGAGACCTGGGTTCAATCCCTGGTTTGGGAAGATCCCCTGGAGAAGGGAAAGGCTACCCACTCTAGTATTCTGGCCTGGAGAATTCCACGGACTATACAGTCCATGGGGTTACCGCAAAGAGTCGGACCGTGCGACTTTCAGTTCACTTCATAACCCACTTTGCAGGTGAGGAAACTAAAACCAGAAGTAGAATCACTTGGCCAAGGTCCATAGCTAGCAAACGAGCTGAAACCAGGCCAGTCTTCCTGCAAGCCTGTTCCAGGAAGCAGCCTGTCACGCTGTCTTCCTGCAGGTGACAGGACAGGACCGCTTTGGGGGGTGGGGTGGGGTGAAGGAGGGGCGGAGCCCCCTGCAGCGCTCAGTTTCCCCCAGGGCTCTGCGTCCCCAGCGCCTCCAGACCAGCTCTGCAGAGAGGACCCGGCGGAGGAGGCGGCGGGCGCAGCCCTGCCCAGGGAAAAGTTGGGAGGTCGCCGATGAAGGTTCGGTTTCTCCTCCGCAGGGGGAGATGACGGCAGCTGCGAGGTGAACGGCCGCCTCTACCGGGACGGGGAGACCTTTCAGCCTCACTGCAGGCTCCGCTGCCGCTGCGAGGACGGCGGCTTCACGTGTGTGCCCCTGTGCAGCGAGGACGTGCGGCTCCCCAGCTGGGACTGTCCGCACCCCAGGAGGGTGGAGGTCCCGGGCAAGTGCTGCCCCGAGTGGGTGTGCGACCAGGGAGCGGGGCTGGGAGTCCAGCCCCTCCCAGCCCAAGGTGAGCGCCGGGCTGGTCCAGGGCTGCCTGGAGTGGTGGAGGGAGGGCGATGGGTGGGGGA
>SJYQ01095515.1:32995-129301 GCA_006410935.1 Redunca redunca
AATGGGGGAGGGGTGGAAGAGGAGTTGGGGGCGGGGCGGGGCCTCGGGTACCGGGACAACTGGATACATCAAAGCCAAGGTTATACTGACAAAAGCTAGGAGGGGCAGGTGGCTAAGGGGACTCTTAGGAAAGAGGAACTGACCAAAGAAGATGCCGAGGTGCGAGTGTATGATTTTAAACGACACACAAGTAAAAATAAAAATTGATGGCAGAGGAGCGAGAGAGGAAAGGAGGGTTAGGACACTTGAACCAAGTTTTCACATTTCACAGCAGAGGTATAATATAGAGGTATATTATTGTAATATAGACTATCATTATACTGACATGGACACATATTAATATAACACAGTTTAAATATTATATATTGTTATTAATATGTCATTATTGGGGTTTATTAAAAGAGAAATTCTAAACTGAATGAGGCAAGGTGGTTGCCTCTAGAATGTGGGCCTAGGGGTGGGCGACCTCAGCCTGTAAACTCTTGAGTTTGAGAGATTATGTTATGTATGGTAGGTCACTAGGATTTTTGTTTTTTAATTTTTTAAATTTACTTTTAATTAGGGGGAAATTGCTTTACAATGTTGTGCTGGTTTCTGCTATACAACAATGCAAATCAGCCCTAATTATACATATTGTCACTAGGGAAACTATTATTATTATTATATGAATATGATTTTTTAAGGCAACCGAAAAGAGAGCATTGGTTGCATAGAAGATGGTGCCATAGGAGAGGCAGTAGAGTGTTGTGGCTTAAGCGTGGAGTCTGCCTGAGTTCTAAGCCCAACTGTGTGACTCTGAGAAAATTGCTTAACTACTCTGTGTCTCAGTTCCTCCAACTATGAGAATAAGCGCATCCACCTCATAGAACTGTTGTGAAGCCCGGATGAGTAAACACAAGCAAAGCAGTTAGGACAGAGCCTGGCACACAGCACTCCAGGGTATGTTAGCAGTTATCATCCCAACAATGGAATACGATACCTCTGTTTAAATGTTGGATTGGCCAAAAATTCCTTCAGGTTTCCCTTAAACTGATGCAGACAAACCAGAAGGATCTTTTTGGCCAACCCAGGACGTTGGTGAATGCCAGTAGGCTTGCCTTACATATGAAAAGCAGGACAGGGCAACGTGTATGTAACTGAACTCCGCTGGGTGTGTCTACAGCCATATGAACAGACATCCTACATACTACACGTGTGGATACCACGAGGTGTGTCAACCAGGGCACTAGGGACATTTGAGCCGGGTCATGTCTTTGTTGTGAAAGGGTGTCCTGTGCAGTGTAGGATGTTTAGCAGCATCTCTGCTAGACTTCAGTAGCCCCCACCCCTCACTTGTGACCAGTAAAACGTGTCTCCAAACATTGCCAAGTATCTTCCAGGGGGCAAAACAGTCCCCAGTTAAGAAGCACGGGTTAGAAAAGAGCAGAAGGAAGGACACAAAATATTAACAGAGCAGAGCAAGACTGGAGGAGGAGGAAAAGCTAGACCACGGTGACCCCGCCACTCTGTTCCAGACCTGGTCCCGCAGTCACCAGCATCCCTGCCAAGTCAGGGCAGCGCCACACACACAGGCCCCAGCCTCCTCCCTGTACGATGCTACTTATCGCAGGACTTGTGGAGGATACAGAAGTGAGACAATCGCCCTTTATTGGAGGACCGTCATGGTCAATCCCATCATAGCTGCCTGATAACCAACATTTCGGAAGTGCTGACAAGAACCAGGAACTATGTTAAGCGCTTCACCTCCACTATTTCATTCACGCCGAATGATCAACTATTAGGGAATTTACATAGGAAGAAACCGAGGTCCAGAGAGGTTAAGCAACGTGACCCAGATTGCACCTCAAGCCAGTGGGTAGAGTTGGCTGCCTAACCTTGCCGAGCTGACCCCCTCTCTCTCCCCCAGGACCCCAGTTTTCTGGCCATGTCGCTCCCCCAGCCCCTGGCGTCTCCTGCCGGGAATGGAGCACCGCCTGGGGTCCCTGCTCGACCACCTGCGGCCTGGGCGTGGCCACCCGAGTGTCCAATCAAAACCGCTTCTGCCGCCTGGAGACCCAGCGCCGCCTGTGCGTACTGGGCCCCTGCCCACCCGCCAGGGGCCACAGCCCAAGGAGCAGAGCCTTTTAGAGCCAGGCTGAGGATGGAGACTCTATGTCAGCCGCTCGGCAGGCAGTCTGGGCGGCAGGCCACAGTCCGGCTTGGGTCTGCCATCCGGGCCCTGGAGGACAAGCGTGTTCCCCAGCCAGATGGTCCCTCTGGACCCTGAAATGCCGCGGGAAGCACGCCCGAGTCCCCCTCGCTCTCACTCACAGCCTGGGAGAATGGCCAGGTTTCTTCTGAGCCATTCACAGCCTTTATCAAAGATGCGCACAGAGCTTTTTCCAGGAGATGGGCAACCACCTCCCCCTTAATCATTAGACTGAAGCAGGTGCTGGGCTGGATGGGCTATTTTTCTAGGGGTGCGGCGAAGAGGGGCAAAGAGATTCTCAACCTCCTGCTTCCTTTCCTGGAGTGAGGTATGAACATCCCTGAACACGCGTCTCTGTGTCACACTTGTGCTGAGAAAACCCTCCCTCCCCACCCTGGGCAGAATTCAGGGATTGAATTCTATGTAAATCACCCTGTTTTGAAGATAGTCAAAAATGGGACCCTTAAATGTCCCTTAAAGGGACCCATCAAACCCAACTTGTATTAGTAAGAATTGACTGTTTTTATGACTCTGCAATGCGCCAGGCCAAGCTACACATTATACAAGTCAACGCTGAGAAACATTTTGGACTAGAGAAAAGCAGGGGAGGATGAAGAATGCCTCCCAGAAACCAGGGAACACGGCCTGAAATAAACCAACCCTTGTGTGAAATCCTGTTTGAAGTCACGTTTTATTGTTTCTCTATTGCCGTCCAGTTGCTCAGTTGTGTCCGACTCTTTGCGACCCCATGGACTGCAGCAAGCCAGGCTCCCCTGTCCCTCACCATCTCCCGGGTCTGCCCAAGTGTAAAAACAAACAAAAATGCTGCATACAAATGTTATGTCCTCTTCTGCAGTCTACCTGCATTTGTTTAAAAATAAAAATTGTGTTTTCATCAGAATCCCACCAGTATATTAGAATATATTCTTGGTATTTTACCAGGATTTCTTCTTATTAAACTAATCTGATTGAGGGATGATTCACACCCAGTTAAATGCACAGGTCTTAAGCTCCTGGTTTCACAAGTCTTTACAAATGTATGCACCTATATGACCACACCTCAGCAAAGGTGTAAAACATTTGCATCATCACAGAACGTTTCCTCCAAGGACTTCCACAGTGGTCCAATGGTTAAGACTCTGAGCTACCAATACAGGGAGCACAGGTTCGATCCCTGGTAGGGGAACCAAGATCCCACATGCCGTGTGACACAGTCAAAGATTTTTAAAAAAGAAGAAAATTTCCCCTGGCCAGGTGATCCTCTCTACCCCCAAGGGCAACTGCTGTTCTGATTTCTATCATAGATGAAGTGTTATATTCTTGAACTTCACGTAGAGTCATACAGTAGGTATTCTTTAATGAAGGGCTTCATTCCCTCAATACCAGCCCTAAGGGTGGAGAGGCAGAGAGAAGGCAGAGCCCAGAAGCCAGAAGCGGAAGGCGGAAGATGGACTCACCGCAGGGCTGTCTGCTGGGAGCGGAAGCCACCACGGAGAGGCAGCCTTGATCCTAACAAAAGGCAGATGGAGACGGGAGAGAGACCGCGGCTTCTGCTCTCTCCCACCCCCCAGTTCCCAGAAGCGCCTCCCGTTGGTCAAACCTCCTGGGTAGACCAGGGAGCCCAGGAATGCAGGGCCCTGAGGCTCAAAGCCGAGCAGGGCGACAGGCGATCCCCAGCACACCGGCGGTCAGTGGCCTGCTCCTCAGCACGCTGGCCTCCAGCACTTAGGCCGGGTACCACCTCCTTCGGGAACCCCAGTTTGAGAAATCACAGGCAGCGTTTGGAACCATTTCATCTTCACAAGATAGAACTAACTCTGATTCACAGATGAGGAAGCAGCTTGGAAGCATGATCTGTCCAACAGCTGGTTTACAATTAGGTGGGATTTTAGTCCAAGCCAGGTTTATCTGACTTTCCAGGCTGGGCCTGTGGTCTCTCAGAGGCTGAGAGCTTTGGTGTGTCTGGTTCTATATGAGTAAATTCTGCAAACATTACCCGGAACAAGTCTGATAACATCCTGAGAGCCAGGATGAGACCCATGGACCTTCACTGAACTGTTCCTGCATCTGGGTCTCTCTCTGCCAAGAGCACTACCCATATAGTCACACGTCACCCTGGGGACATCCCTAAAGGAAAGTGCTACTGATGTTCCCATTTTAGAGATGGGTAAACTGAGGCTCAGAGTGATTAATGAGTTGTCCTGGGGGGTGTGCTGCTGGACTCTGGACCAGGCTGGCTGCAAGGCCCATGACCTTACCCCTGGGAAGCTGTAAGCTGAGCCATGAAGAGTGGGCCCAGTCAACCTGCCCACCTGTTCCTGGCTGGTTGTCTGCTGTGATCTCAGGCAGGCTACTTAACTTCTTTGTGCCTCAGTTTCCTAGTCTCTAAAATAGGGATAATAGCACTACTTAACACAGAGGGCTGTTGAGAGTATTATGTGATTTAAATGAAAATTTTAGCTATCATTACCTTGACTCAACCTCTTAGTGCTTTGGCTGTTTTCATCTGTAAAATGGGCATAAATAGTAATGCCCACCCTATAGCATCATTGTGTTGAGTGAGTACCCATCACATGCTGTGAATGTTGGGTGATTCCTTTATGTTCACCTGAAAATAAGCTATTGTCATCATCCTGCCTCAGTGATGCTTTGCAAGTCAGGGACTGATGTGAAGGCAAAGACTGGGGATCTTCTTGTTTGTGAAGAGGGATGGTGCTGGGAACAGAGGTCACCAGGTGAGACTCAGGCCACCCCCACTGAAGCCAGAGCTAGGAGGGACCCAGCCCGGCCATGCCCCATCATATTGTTAATTGCATCCGTGATATTCAAGTAACAGTAGTGCCTTCTTTCTTGTCACTGTAGAAAATTCCATCATGCCAATAGAGCGCATGTTATTTAGCCATCCTACCCTCGATGGGCATTTGGGTAGTTTCTAGTTTGAGGTTTCTATGAATAAGGCATTGTGAACATTCTAGTACGTGTTTTCTGGTGCATATTGGCCAACATTTCTGTGGGTACGCATCTAGGAATAGAATTGCTGACTCAAGGCCTACGCTCTTTCTTCTGGGTCA
Source organism: Redunca redunca (assembly GCA_006410935.1). Lineage (NCBI taxonomy): Eukaryota > Metazoa > Chordata > Mammalia > Artiodactyla > Bovidae > Redunca > Redunca redunca. The sequence goes on from SJYQ01095515.1 coordinate 38,255, forward strand.
GATTATCTCTGAGCATGATGGAGGTCTCTGCACGTAATAGACACTCAATAAAGACTTATTGCTAAAAGAATAAAAATGAGAGCTAACATTTATTGTGTGCTAAGCACATGCCAGGCTCTGTTCCAAGTGTCTTCTATGTAACAACTCACTTAACTCTCACAATAACGCTCTGAAGTAAGTGTAATCATACCCATTTCATAAATAGAGAAACTGAGGTACAGAGAAATTCAAGAAACAGCCCACATTTACATAGTTCAAAGTTGGCAAAGCCAGGATTCAAACCCAGAGAGTCCTGCTCTAGAGCCCTTGTCTTAGCCACCAGGCTACCCCAAATGCAGACACCGCAGGGTTCAGAGGTAAGGCCCATAGGAGTGGGAAAGAAGGAACAGAAGCAGATGAGAGAATCCAGCGGGGCCTGACCATGCCTGTGAGATCTTGTTGGAAGGATGGATGTGAGGACCAGGGGAAGTAAGATGCTAAACACATCCCTGGGCTTTCTGCTGGAGGATGGGGAGCAGGGGGGTCCGTCACCGGAAACCGAGACGAGCAGAGGGGAGCCTGCATTGGTGACAGACAGGAGGGGGTGTCCTAGATGTTCTGAGTTTGAGGAAGCAGCAGTCATCTCAGGGCAGCATGGCTAGAGGCAGGAGGGGATCAAAGATGAGACAGATCTGGATGTAGAAAAAAGAGTTCAGGTTGAGAGTGTGGGCCACCTGGACAGAGGAGAGGCGTGGATAACTAGACTGGCCAGTTGGTTTAGTTATGAAACAGCACGCAGGGCTATGTGTGTTTGTGTGTGTGTAACCTTATACCACAGGCTTCCCTGGTTAAGAATCCACCTGGCTATGCAGGGGACACACGTTCAATCCCTGGTCTGGAAAGATTTCACCTACCTTGGGGCAACTAAGCTCACATGCCACAAACTGCTGAGCCTGCCCTCAAGAGCTCAAGCCCTGCGGAAGCAGCCCCTGCTTGCCACAACTAGAGAAACCCTGTGGGGCCGCAATGAAGACCCAGCGCACTCAAAAATAAATTTAAAAATAACAATTTTAATAAAGAAAAGCCTCTGCAAGATCTACAACCCCCTCCCCCTTGCTCCTGTGACCTCTGTGTCCTCATCCTCAATTATTCTCTCCCTGACACTGCTCGGACCTTATTGGCTTCCGTCTTTTTCCTCAAACATGCCAGACTTGCTCACACCCCAGGACCTTTGCACAGGCTGTTCTCTCTCTGCCTGATATCATCTTCCCCCAGACACCCACATGGTGAATCCCCTTCGTCTCTTTCAAGTTTGACTCACAAGTCATCATTTCACTGAGAAATATCATATATCTTTCAATACCCCAGATGCATGTAGCCCCTTTTAACATACTAGGTAACTTACTTATGTATAACATTTACTGTTTTTGCCAGACTCCACAAGTGGTGGGAATTAACTTGTCTGCTTCATTCACTGATGGATTCCCAGGACCTAGAACTGTGCTCGGGATAGACCAAGCCCAGTCATCATTGAAGGAGTGAACTATATCTTGCTTTTTAAAAAGGGATTTAATGGCGCTTGGAAAAGTCAATATGCAACTGACCAAGGGGAGTGGCTGCCCGTTTCACAATGATTTCCCAGTGGCCCTGTCTGTGAGGGTCAGAAGTCACATAGGACCCTAGCTCCCAATCCTCGACCTTGCTAGTTCTCAAAGTGGGGTCCCCAGTCTGGAAGCATCATCGTAGCCTGGGAACTGGTTCAGTTCAGTTCAGTCGCTCAGTTGTGTCTGACTCTGCGAACCCATGGACTGCAACACACCAGGCCTCCCTGTCCATCACAACTTCCAGAGTTTGCTCAAACTCATCTCCATTGAGTCGGTGATGCCATCCAACCCTCTCATCCTCTATCGTCCCCTTCTCCTCCCACCTTCAGTCCTTCCCAGCATCAAGCTCTTTTCCAATGAGTCAATTCTTTGCATCGGGTGGCCAACATACTGGAGTTTCAGCTTCAGCATCAGTCCTTCCAATGAACACTCAGGACTGATCTCCTTTAGGATGGACTGGCTGGATCTCCTTGCAGTCCAAGGGACTCTCAAGAGTCTTCTCCAACACCACAGTTCAAAAGCATCAATTCTTTGGCGCTCAGCTTTCTTCACAGTCCAACTCTCACATCCATACATGACTAGCATTGCAAATATCTTGTGCCTCATGCCAGACCCACAGAAACTGGAAGTGAGGCCCGGAAATCTGTATTTTAACAAGCCCTCCGCCTTCTTAAAATCTGTGTAAGATTAATAGCACGGCTTCATACAAGAATAGAAGAAAACGGTGATGTACTGCTGCCCTCTTGTGGCTTTTTGGTGAACGAGCCGGCGAGAGGCGACCGGCAGGCAGGATCCTTAGGGACAGGAGGGAGGGAAGGGACTTACCCACAGCCTCAGGGTGAGGCAGTGCTGCTGCTGCTGCTGCTAAGTCGTTTCAGTCGTGTCCGACTCTGTGCGACCCCAGAGACGGCAGCCCACTAGGCTCCCCCGTCCCTGGGATTCTCCAGGCAAGAACACTGGAGTGGATTGCCATTTCCTTCTCCAATGCATGAAACTGAAAGTGAAGTCGCTGGTCGTGTCCGACCCAGTAGGTATTTAATAAGCACCCGCTGGATGGTGACGGGAGGCCTGGGTTCTAGCTCTGACTGTGCCTCTAGTTTGTGACCTTGAGCGTTTAAATCTGTGAGCTCGTTTTCTGACTTTGCAAAGTAGAGATGATTCTCTTGGCCCTGCCTTCCTGGAGGGCTGCTCACCTGGAGGGTCAAGGTGAGCCCAGGCTTGGAGTTCTCCAGGCCAGAATACTGGAATGGGTAGCCTTTCCCTCTTCCAGGGGATCTTCCCAGCCCAGGGATCGACCCCAGGTCTCCTGCATTGCCGGCAGATTCTTTACCACCAGGGAAGTCCTGTGCTTACTAACGTGCTTAGCAAACTCTAGTACTCTACACATGGGAGCCACAATTACTTTTTCAAGAATGTACATTTTAATCCTGATTTCCTCAGCCTTCTGTTGGCTGTAGGTTCCTGGGGCACAAAGCAGACAGCCTGTTGGAGCAGAAGAGCTGAGAAGAGCGACTCTAACTGCCCTCCGTGCCGCCTCCGTGCAACACTAGACTTGTTGCCCCTGCGGATGAGATAAGCAAGATGGAGCCTGGTGTCCAGCGCCTACTTCGCGTGCCCTCCCCACTGGAAATCCCTGGGACAAGGGGTCCCAGTCTCTCCTTGAATTTGAACCATTGCAAACGACATGATAATGGTGCAGCAGCTGGCTAGCTGTTCCCCTTCTGGGCACCCAGAGAGGGACCACATCTCCCAGTCGTGGTGACCAAGGTCTGGCCCTGGGTGATGACTCCAGACCCTATGCCCCTCTCCACCCTCCACACTCGCTCTCTGCCCACCTCTGCTGCTCACAGGGGGAGGACCCTATGGAGGACCTCAAGGCTCTAGAACATTGTTCTTAACTTTTCTTTATGAACCTAGGACTCCTTGGGCAACTGGTAAAGTCTATGAGCTTCCTTCTCAGACTCACTGTATTAAACACATAAAATCAAATACATGGGATTACAAAGGACACGAGTTATTGAAATATAGTAACCAAAACAGAAATGTGTGTGAGACAGTTACATAATTACCATAATTGCAAAGTGGCAATAGTATAAATAGTACTTTGCAATATCTGCAATAACGACTTTGTGATATGTTGATTTCTAGGGATTTTGTTGGTGACAAATAGGTACTCATAATACTACTTTGTTTTCTCCATTAGTAATCAAAGGAAGTGCTAAGTGTTAGCTAGAGGTCAGCAAAAAGATGCAAATATTTTCCCTTTCAAGTTCAGGAATCCCTGAGTTTTGCCTCAGATCCCTTGGGTATTATCTCTGGGAAAAGAATCTCTGCATTAGGACAGGACAGCTACAAAAGAGAAGGAGCCTTCGAGTCTGGATGACCATGTAGAGCAGGGGCCTGTCCCACGTGTATTCAAACCAGAGGAAAAGACCATATTTTACCAGGAAGATGGAGAGTCTGAAGCCAGGCTTTGTTTTAGCTGAGTGACCCTGAATGAGCCAGCTAACCTCTGAATCTCCACATGAAAGTGAAAGTGAAAGTCACTCAGTCGTTTCCGACTCTTTGCAACCACATGGACTGTCCATGGAATTCTCCAGGCCAGAATACTGGAGTGGGTATCCTTTCCCTTCTCCAGGGGATCTTCCCAACCCAGAGACTGAACCCAGGTCTCCCGCTTTGCAGGCGGATTCTTTACCAGCTGAGCCACAAGGGAAGCCCCGAACCTCCATATACTCAAAAGGAAACGTAGACCAAGGTCCCAGTTTTACAGGGTAGTCTTGAGAATGAAAGGGGAGAACAGCTCTGGGTGTGTGCAAACTCTATGGGAATTTATATGTGAGGTCTTCAAGCTCCAGCCATTCAACTGGTACTAAAAATAAGAACCACACAGTGAAATCTCATCAAGTGAAATGTATTCCATCTGTAAGACCGCGTTTTACTCTGAACTTGCGACCTTCCCCATTCGAAGGGTAATGGAATTCATTCCTTTATAAAATGAGGAGTATAAATATAGTACTTGTGCTTTTCCCCCATTGTTTTTACTTTGCAAATGGAGTTGGCAATGTGATCTGATTCACAAACATTTTATGCAACTGGGTGGTTTTATGAAGCCCCAAAAGTATGAGAATAAGTGCTTTATGCCACTACAAAAATAGCCATTCTTATTATCCCTCAAAACTAATAAATCTTTGAAAGGATTCGATTTCTGACCTGGCACAAGTTTGAATATTAATAGTTCCCATGTTTTGAGGGTTTCAGTGTGTCCCAAACTGACCTAAATACTTCACATGTGTAACTGGCTTAATGAGCAGTCTGAACTTGGTGAGGGACACACATAGATGGATCTGGTTTTTCTTCAACCATTGCTTTTGACCAGGTCCATTCGAGTCTCTCCTTGCCCCATGCCTTTCAGTCCAGATTGAACATCTAATGATAAACTATTTAACACTTCCTCTAAATAGAGCCTGACCCTCACCTCAAGAATGCATTGTTATTTAACAAACTATTAAATAGCCTAATTACATGCACCTTACAATCCTATGAGGTTATGAAGTACACACTATTATTTATGGCATCTTACAGCTACTAAGGCCCAGAGAGGTGAAGTAACTTGCCCAAGGTCACACAGCTAGTGAGGCAGAGACACAGAACTGAAACCTAGGCTGTCTGGCTCCAGAAACTCACCCTGAATCTCTGATTACAGTCCTATGCAGAGAGAGTATGAGGGTCTCTAAAACCCTTTTCCATCTTCACCTTCTGAGTTCTAGCTTCTCCTGTTTATGATGCCTGGAAAGATCAGTGGAGGCAAGAAGGAAAAAATGTAGCTGGTCCCCTCTCCCTTCGAGTCCACTCTGGGAGATGGATTCCTTTTCAGTGGCAAGTATTCAAAGCCTCATGTTCCTGGACCACATGACCAGCTTATTCAGGGGGCCCTGTAGTGTCTCCTGACTTGGAGGAGATCTGAACCCCCTGACTTCTCTCAGACCCTGTCCCCAGGAGCGCACGTCCCAGCCTCTTTCTGCCAGGTTTTGGGAAGCACAAGAATCATCGCTCAGGGGCCGGAGCCTGGTCAGGTGGCCCGGCACCCACTCAGCTCACAGGGAGCTCACTCATTCTTGCTCGGCCAAGTGGTGGGTGTACAGGATGACTTGTTCTGCCATCTTCCTAATAGCTTTCTTCCTGCTCAGGCACTGAGGGCGGACCTGCAAGCCTGCCTCGTGAGCTGTCAGAGTCAGCTGCCTCTCCCCACTGCTGGCAGGAACCCCAAATCTCTACCAGTGGGACCTCTCAGGATGGAATGGGGGTTCCTTTCTTCGCCCCAGGGAGCAGAAAATGTTGATCCTTTCTCCCCGTTCTCAAATTCTGGTCTTCTGCTCACGGAGGCTGAGAGGCGGGGACGGAGTGGGAGAAAAGCTGGCACGACATCCCCGAAAAAGTCCCACAGGCTGTGTCCGGTGGTTTCCGGAATATGGGCGTGTTCAGAACCCTGCGCCCCAGCCCTGGGGCTTTAACTGGAAATACAGGACAGCAGGGAAAGTCCCATTTGCCAGCTTGTGAGGACTCCCCTGGTGGTCCAGGTTAAGAATCCACCTGCCAATGTGAGGGGCAGAGGTCTGACCCCTGGTCCAGGAAGATTCCACATGCTGCTGGGCAGCAAAGCTCATGCGCCACAACTACGGAGCCCTGGAGGTCTGCAACGGGAGAATCCGCCGCGGTGGGAAATCCGTCACCGCACCGAGAGCAGCCCACCCCGCCGCCGCAAGCGGAGGAAGCCCACGCGCAGCAGCGAAGCCCCAGCACAGTCAAAGATAAACACACAAACAAACAAATACAAATGTTTAAAAAAGTTTCTTACATGAATATCCTCAATTTAATCCTAGCACTGGCCCCAGAAGGTAAGTTTATTCATTAGAGTTCACTTTGTTGTAGCTGCTGTAACAAGCAAACCCCCAAATTCAGTGGCTTAGGACAACAGTTTACTCCTTACTCACCTCATATTCCAAGGCAGGTGTTCCTGGTTGGAGGGCAGCTTTCCTTCACGTGATGAGCCAGGTGACTCATTTGTTACAGCTCCAGCAGCCCCTGGGCTTTGGAGCCTGCTGCTTCTAAAGTGCAGGCAGTAATGGAGAAGCTCACTTGCTTCCTAAAGGTCCCACCTAGAAGTAACCCCACTCCATTGGATTGGGAGGCTGGGAAATGTAGTCTCTGGCTGGGCAGGTGTTTTCCAGAGACAACTCTACGCTACAGTCTTTTTTTTTTTTTTTTAAACTTTTTACTTTGTATTGGGTTCAGACAGTAAAGCATCCGCCTGCAATGTGGGAGACCTGGGTTCGACCCCTGGGTTAAGAATATCCCCTGGAAGAGGGCATGGCAACCCACTCCAGTATTCTTGCTGGAGAATCCCCATGGACAGAGGAGCCTGGCGGGCTACATTCCATGGGGCCACAAAGAGCTGGGCACGACTGAGCAACTAAGCACAGCACATAGCTGATTAATAAACAATGTGGTGATAGTTTCAGGTCAACAATGAAGGGACTTAGCCATATATCCATTCTCTCTCAAACTCCCCTTCCATCCAGGCTACCACATAATGTTGAGAAGAGTTCCATGTGCTATACGGTAGGTTCTTACAGGTTATCCGTTTTAAATATAGCTGTGCATACCTATCCATCCCAAATTCCCTAACTCTCCTTTCCCTCCAGCCTTCCCCCCAACCATAAGTTCATCCTCGAAGTCTTACACTACAGTCTTTGACAGAGTCAGTGAGGCAAAGAAGCTCTCTTTATTAACGTCTGTTTAATCAGCCCATAGCCACGGCTGGCGACAGTGTTACTGACAGTATTATGACAGCCACCTGAGCACGACCCTGTCTCTAGCTCTCGGGATGCACCAGGGCTGCTCAGAGGATTCCTAACGTGTTTGTGGCCATTTGGTGGGAGTTATTGGGAGACTGTTCTCTGCCTTCTCAAAGGTAGATACCTTCTCATGGCATCCTCACCTGGCAGGGAGCAGAGCAAAGAAGCAAGCTCTCTCGTATCTCTTCCTCGGAGGGCACTAATCCTATCCATAAGGGCTTCACCCTCAAAACCTAATTACCTCCCCAAAGCCTCACCTCCTGATACCATGACATTGGGGGCTTAGGATTTCTTTCTTTTTTAAATTTCTTTTAAATGTACATATATTGGCTGTGCTGGGTCTTTGCCGGGCGGGCTCTCCTCTGGTTTCGCAGCACGCGGGGGCTACTCTCTAGTTGCGATGCTAGGGCTTCTCATTGCAGTGGCTTTTCTGGATGCTGAGCGTGGGCTCTAGGGTGCCAGGAGCCTTGCTCGTTGCAGTTCCCAGGCTCTAGAGCACAGGCTCAATGGCTGTGGTACGCGGGCTTAGTTGCTGTGCACATGTGGGATCTTCCCGGACCAGCGATTGAACCCGTGTCTCCTGCATCAGCAGGCGGATTCCTTACCACGGAGCCCCCAGGGGAGCCTGTGTTAGGATTTCAACGTATGAATTTTGGGGGAAATACAGCTTTCAGCCCCAAACACCATTCTAAGGGAGAGAGAGCAGAAAACAGCAAGGATGCCAGGAGTGGCCTCCTAGATGTGCGCATGCATTATGCCTGGGGCAGGAGTGTTGCGCTCACATGGAATGGACCACACTGGCTAGCCTGCTGCAGCTTTTAATTTCTTGCAGCCCAGATCCCTAAGAGGTGCTCAGGTTACAGAAAAGCCACAGCTGACATCTCAAAGGAGCTGATACCTATCCTCCCCTGAGGCCAAAATAATCCATTCTTTTAGGAGAGAGACCACAGGTCTTATCAGGGAAAATGCTCAGGGCTTCTGAACGTCTAGAAAATTACTGAACTATATCCTGACTATAAAAATCAATCCCTTAGGATCTCAGTAGGTCTAGGGAATAACCAGTGTAGAAAAGAGAAAGAAGAAATTAATTGGGTGGAGGGGGTGCTAACATATGCTGGGCACCTTATCTGTGCTGAGTGCCCCTTCATACGTTCATTGAATCCCCCCAGGAACATTGGTAGGCGGATGCTCTTTTTTAATGTTTATGTTTATTACTTATTTATTTACCTGTGCTGGATCTCAGTGGCAGCATGCAGGATTTAGTTCTCTAAGCAGGAATCAAACCTGTGACCCCTGCATTGGAAGTGTGGAGTCTTAGTCACTGGACCACCAGGGAAGTCTGGAGGCAGATTCTTTTATTCCCACATCACAGATGAGGACACTGGGGCTCAGAAAGATGTGGTCACTTGCCCAAGACGAAACTGACATCTGACTCGCTTGGAAGCTCGTGTTATTAACCCCTGTCCTACCATGTGCTGCCTTAGACAGCAGGCTTTTCTGTCTGTCTATGCCCATTTCTCTCACTGATGTGGGAATGACAAGGCCTGCCGGGCTCATACAGCTTCCAGAAAGATCTTGACTCATCAGGGATGAGAAGTGCTTTGAAAGGCATCGAGGACTCCTCTGGGGACTGGAGCCACCTCTCTCATTGTCCTCAAGGTGGGCAATCTTGCAGCTCTGGAAGAAGATCCAAGGCCTCACTGATGGGTCCCGGGTGCAACTCTAGCCTGGAGGGATGGAGGAAAATCACTAGGTCCGCTCAGCTTTCCAAAAGAAAAAGCAGGGGGGAGGCAGAAGGAGGAGGAGCCACAGGGGGTGCCATGGGGTGTTGCTGTTTTTGGTGACTGCTCAGCTGATGGCCCTCCAAGCTGAGAGACACACATAACAAACTCTAACCTCTTCTGGCTTAAAATAGAGCTGCTGAACCGAAAATGCCAAGTACAGGGCAGAGTCACCTGCCTCGCAGGGCCAGACAGCTCCTTGTGGCCCCAATAATACCCATCCCCCCAGAGGGCCCATTTGACAAGCACTTCTCAGCTGCATCTCATAAGATGGTCACAAGGGTGGGGGCGGGCAGCCTCCCAGCAACCCCCCACCCAGATTCTGCTTTGAGATGGGGAAAGTGAGTCCAAAGAGGCCACTGGAGGGTGATAAAGCCCCCAGCCTCTTTCCTGATAAGGTGGCACCATGTATCAGAAGAACTGTGACCTTGGGGGCCAGACAGCCCCAAGTTCAAGTCCTGACTCAGCCGCTGCTCGGCTCTGAGGACTTGGCAAGTGGGGTCTCTTCTCTCCCAACCTCCACCCCCAGCTTCCTGCCCTGGGAAGTGAGGACCCCCCTTAGCAACGTCTGTGAATGTGCCTAGTGCAGTGTTCTCACAGTCTTAGTTTCGCCCCTGCTTCTGGAAAAAGAATTCTTGACATCTGCAGGCAGACAGTTGTAAAAATGGATGAACAGTGGCTACTGAGCATCTGGAAAGGGACATACGAGTGTCTTTTATAATGCTCGACATGGTCCTAGGAGGTGGGCATTACTCCCATTTTTCAGATGGGAAGCCCAAGGAACAGAAAAGGGACAGTCTTCTATCCATAGATACTCAGGTAGAAAGTATCTAAATCCAGACCTTGTTGATCGAGCTGTGTCCAGGAGCGGGACTCATTAACTGTCCCTAGGATGGACCTGGCCCTCCTCCTAAGAGCAGCCGTTCCTCTACCCCAACGCTGTCCCCACAAGCTCTTCTCAGGCCCTTCTCAGGCTGTAGGTCCTTGGTGCCCCACCCACCCCAGTCTGAGACTGTAGCCAGGTTTCTGATCCTCTGAACTCTGAGCAGGAATCAGAAAATCAAACTTGCTGATGCCATCAGCAAAAATAAGGCTGAGACAGCAGCACCAGCTCCCTCGCTTCTGGGCCACTGAGCTGGCGCCTCCAGCTCCTCAGGAGAAGAGAGGGGGGTCCAAGGCCCCTCTCCTAAGCACTGGAGCCCAGTTCTGCCCGAGAACTGAGCCAGCGCAGGAGCTGAGTCTAGCCTTGTGCAGACCTGGGCCTTTGCTCTGTTGTGATACTTGCAGCACGGGCAGCATCACCACGTGGGTCCGCAGGCCAGGCGCTGCTCTCGGGCGGCACGTCTAGCGGCTGGTTTAATCCTTGCAACCGCTGTACAAGTGCGCTGTTGCTGCCATAACAAACGATCACACACTTAGGGCCTCAAGTGGGCTTCCCAAGTGGCTCAGTGGTAAAGGACCCGCCTGCCAGTGCAGGAGATGGGTTGGATCCCTGGGTCGGGAAGGTTCCCTGGAGGAGGAAATGGAAACCCACTCCAGTATTCTTGCCTAGGAAATCTCACGGACAGAGGAGCCCGGTGGGCTACAGTCCATGGGGCGGCAGAAGAGTTGGACACGACTGAGCGATTAAATAACAACGAAGCGGCTTGAACACACAACTACTACTTTCCAGTTCTGTGGGATGGTGGTCTACACAGGTCACACTGGGCTAAAATCAAGACACTGGCAAAACTGTGTTCCTCTCTGGAGACTCCAGAAAGGAATTTGTTTCCTCGCCTTTTCTAGATTCTAGAAGCAGCCTGCTGTCCTTGGCATGTGGCTCTCTTTTCCCATCTTCAAATCCAGACACATCAGGCCGAGTCCTTCTCACCTTGGTTCCCTGTCTTCCACCTCCCTCTTCCAACTCTGAGGACCCTTGATCACACTGGGCTCCCCCAGAGCATCAGGATGATGGCCCATCTCAAGGTCAGCTGATTCGCAACCTTAATTCCACCTGCAACCTCAATTCCCCTTTGCCATATAACCTAACATATTCACAAGGATAGGATGTGGACATCTTTGGGGGGGGTCCCCAGGTGGCATTAGTGGTAAAGAACCCGAGTGCCAATGCAGGAGACATAAGAGATGCGGGTTCAATCCCTGGGTCGGGAAGATCCCCTGGAGGAGGGCATGGCAACCCACTCCAGTGTTCTTGCCTGGAGACTCTCATGGATAGAAGAGCCTGGCGGGGTACAATCCAAAGCGTTGCAAAGAGTCGGATATGACTGAAGAGACAGCATGATGAGGCATCTTGGGTGGGGAGCATTATTCTGCTGACCACAGCATCTTCTAAGACTGGAGCTTTTCTAACCCCCCCAGAAACTAGGGAGACTAAGCACCCCAAGTTCACACAACTGGTGAGCAAAAGTAGGAGATGACTGCAGGCACCGGGGGTGCAGAGTCCCCACCCTGAAATTCTGCGCTTGTTTGTCCACAGTCCCTGGATATGTGCTCTGTGCCACATCTGGGCACTGGGGCCAGACTGGTGACCAAGATGGGATCCCTGTCCTCAGGGGGACACACAGAGGGAATTCAGTGGGAGGAATGCAAGACGGCAGGAGCCGGGAAGCCTCCAAGGAGCCCAGAGGAGGGACACCTGAGGAGTCAGGGAAGATGTCCCATTAAGGGAGGAGTACAGGACAAACAGTGTCAGCCAGCTGCCTCTGCTCCATAAAGAAGTTGTGAGGATTAAATGCCTTAATACATGTAAAGTGCTTCTACCAATGCTGTACTTCTAGCAGGCATTCAATAAATGTTGGCTGTTGAGTGCTCTGGGGAGAAGGCTGTTCCAAGGAAAGCAGGGGGTTGCAGAAGGAACTGAAAGTTGAATGTAGATGGAGCCAAAATAAAAAAAAAGCAAAGGGGCAGCAGGGAGAGGGGCTGGAGCGATCACAGGGGACAAGCGATGCGTGTCAGACGCAGGAAAGGGACTTCCCTGGTGGTCCAGGGGTTAAGACTCTGGGCTCCCCAGTGCAGGGGCCTGGAGCTCTGTCCTGGTCAGGGAACTAGATCCCACGTGCCACAACTAAGAGTTTGCATGGCGCAACTAAAGATCCCACGTGCCACAAGGGAGATCCAAGATCCTGTGAGAAGACCGAAGATCCTGTGTGCTACAACTAAGACCCATCAAAGCCAAAGAAATAAAAGATTTTTTTTTAAGCTGCAGCAGAGAGCTGGGAGGGTGGGGGTCCAGACAGCTGCAGGAGAGGCTGCCCAGGACTCTGCCCACCCATGCCGGCCCACCTAGGACTCTGACATGAGCGTCATGTTGGTGCTGGTGGGGAGGGGTAGATTCCTCAGGGAGTGCTGCCAATGGAAGGCGCCCCAAGTGCCCAGCTGTTCAGGCCAGGGACCCTGGGATTATCCTTAAGTCCTCCTCTTCACCCTCCACATCTAACCCACCAGCATGTCCTTTGCTCTGCGCATCTGGGTAATACTAGCTACAGTAACAGATGGGCTCCAGACGTCAGGGGCTTAATGCCATCGAAGTTCAGCATAGGTGTTCCTTTGGGGGATCCTTTGCAGTGTGTCTCCCCAGCTCCTCCCACCCTGTGGCTCTGTCTTCGCCTAAAGACTTGTTTAGTCTTTGCGACCCCATGGACTGCAACACACCAGGCTTCCCTGTCCTTCATCATTTCCTGGAATTTGCTCAAACTCATGTCCATTGAGTCGGTGATGCCATCCAACCACCTCATTCTGTCGCCCCTTTCTCCTCCGGCCTTCATCTTTCCCAGCATCAGGGTCTTTTCCAATGACTTGGCTCTTTGCATCAGGGGCCCAAAGTATTGGAGATTCAGCCTCAGCCTCAGTCCTTCCAATGAATATTGAGTTTACTTCCTTTTAGGATGGGCTAGTTGGCGTCCGAATCGTCTGCGGTTGGGGAAGAATGGTGGGGGCCTGGCATGTGGGGCAGGTTTATGGACCAGGCCTGGATGGGACACAGGCCACCTCTGCCCTCACTCCATCGTCATGTAAGCATGTGGTTGGCCGAGTGTGCCTGGCGCCACCTCCGCAGCATTTCAAACCCACCCACTCGTCTCCATCTCCATCACACCCTTAGCACACATTTGGAGGACAAGAGTCTCCTAACTGGCCTTCACTCTGGGCCACCATCTCTCTCCTGAAAGATAACCAGAATGCTCTTTAAAAAAAAAAGTCAGATCACTGGTGTTTGTTTTCCTGCCTACAGCCTTTCCAGGGTTTTCTATTGTACTGAAGAAGTGAAGTCAAGTCACTCAGTCATGTCCGACTCTGCGACTCTTTGGACTCTAGCTCCCTAGGCTCCTCCATCCATGGGATTCTCCAGGCAAGAGTAGCAGAGTGGGTTGCCATTTCCTTCTCCAGGGGATCTTCCTGACACAGGGATCGAACCCAGGTCTCCCACACTGCAGGCAGACTACCGTTCGAGCCACCAGGGAACTTTTCAGAGGGCCTGTAAAATCCCCTGTGAAGTGGACTCTCTGTCTTCCTTTTAATCCCCACCCCCACCCTGACCCCCCACCACCCCAATTTCTGTGACTCCAGACACACTGGCTTCTCTGCTTGAAGGACCCGTACATGCTGCCAGTCGCTCCCCGGGGACGCGTTCTCCCACCATCTTAGCTGTAAGTGCCCCTTCAGCTCCCACCCTCCACCGGCCTTGCAAGACAGGATGTTTTCCTTCTCACGCTTTTTTGGTTTTGGCCGTGCCACTGGCCCGTAGGAATCTTAGTTCCCCGACCAGGGATCCAACCCGCGCCCCTGGCAGTGGAGGCGCGGAGTCTTAACCGCTGGACCGCCAGAGAAGACCCTTACACTTTTCTTAAATTATCTTTTTGTTTTTCATCCAACCCTCTGTCCTAGGATATCAGCTCTATTTATACCAGGAATGTAATAGATTGTGTGTACCAGCAGGTGCTTGGTAAATATTTGCTGGATGACAGACCGAACGAAGGAATGAATGACTTGCCCAAGGTCACAGGACGAGGAGGGCGGTGCAGACAGGGCGCCTGCAGAGCTGGGCTTTGGGCGCTTCGGTCCCGCTGTCCTGACCTGCAGACGCTACAGTCCCGGGGCGCCGCCGGGGAAACAAAGGCAGGGGAGGCGCAGGCAGGGGGCAGCTGCGGGAGCTCTCCGGGCCCTTGTCGCCCCCTCGCCCCGCCCCGCCAAGGCGCCGCCCCGGGGTGCCACACCCCAGCCGCCCGCAGCCCCGACTCCTGCCGCGAGGGCGGCGCGAGGCGACCGTCGGGGCGCATGGACGGGGAGGCGGCGAGCGCGGCGCGGGGCCGGGGAGCGGGGCCTGGGTCTCGGCGATGAGGAAGCAGAGCGCGCGCACCGCCGCGCTGGTCCTGTGCATTCTCTCCTACCTCCTGGTGGGCGCCGCGGTCTTCGACGCGCTCGAGTCCGAGGCGGAGAGCGGCCGCAAGCGGCTGCTGGCCCAGAAGCGGAGCGAGTTGCGGAGGAAGTATGGCTTCTCGGCCGAGGACTACCGCGAGCTGGAGCGCCTGGCGCTGCAAGCCGAGCCGCACCGCGCCGGCCGCCAGTGGAAGTTCGCCGGCTCCTTCTACTTCGCCATCACCGTCATCACCACCATCGGTGAGCGGCCCCCGGCGCCTCCTCTCGGCGCTCGCTCCATCCTCTGGCGCCCGCGGCGTCCCGGGGTTTCAATCCCACCTCTGCCTCTGCCAGGCGGGGTGACTTTGGAGCAGTCATTTCAGCTCGCCGAGCCTCACTTGCTTCTCTCTGTCGGATGGTCTCTGTGGTTTCCAAGCAGGCCCGGCTGGGAGGAGCCAGTAGGTCCCCTTTGCCAAGAGGCAGTGGCAGGGGCTGGGAGACTGATAAAGTGGAGTCGGAAGCCCAAGTGGCTGGAGTTGCTTCCTTGCCTGGGGGGCATCACGTTAGCTGTGTGACCTCAGATCAGTTGCTTAACCTCTCTGAGCCTCAGGTTTTCTCCTCTGTAAAAGAGGGGTGCTAACAGGCCCTATCTCAAGGCTGTAGTGAGACAGTTTTCATTAAGGAGATAATATATGTAGAAAGTTTTAGCATAGGCCTGACAAGTAGAAAGCACTAAAAAAAAGGTGGCGGGGCGGGGNTCTGTTGCCTCCTGCCTTCTCTGGCAATTGATTGTACCTCTCTGAGCCCTGGTTTCCTCAACTACAAAGTGCATATGTTGCTATCTTACTGAGTGATTGTCAGGTTTAAGTGAGGTTAAGCGGGTAAAATGCATAGCACAAGTCCTGAGGCTAAGTAAGGACTGCTAATTAGCAATAATGACAATTCATTATTTGCCAACTGTGGGTCCAGCTCCTATTCAGCCCTTTTGACCCCTCCTGTCAGCCTGGGCACCCCTGCTTCTCTCTCTTGGCTCAGCCTAAGACCCTCCCTGTCACTGCACCCAGTGGTGTGGGACCCTGTCCACCTCCTCTGCCCTCCCTCACATTTTGGAAGCCTCCCAGCTGGATGTGGCCTCCACTTCTGACTGCTCGCCTCTGACCTGCACCTGGGATGGGGAGGGAGTAGGGACCAGGGTGTGGAAAGAGACTGAGGAAATAGCCGTTTTACCGCTTTTGGCCACCTGGGGGCGCCAGTATGGTTGTGTAGTCCAGGCTGCAGAAGCTAGCCTTGCAGAGCCAGGCGACAGAACCCAGGGGTTGAGCTCCGCAGGAACAGAAAAGAGCCACTGAGAAGCTATGGAGGATAGTGGTTAACAGCTCAATTCTGTGACCTTTGGGCAGCTTTCTCCCTCTGTGCCTAGTCTCCTTATCTTTAAGATGGGGATAGTAATCTCATACAGGCATTGAGACGATTAAATAAAATAATCCACGTGGAGTGCCTCGCATGCCTAGTTATCATCATTATTCACTTTCCTCTCTGTCAAAACCAGACAAATGGCTGGAAACAGCACTGCCTGGCCTTTTCTTCCTAAAGATGCTCCTCCGTCTCACACTCTGTACCTCCTTCAATCTGGTTTGAGTATTATTATTACGGATCATTAAAGTTTCATTGAGCTCTTTGTGCAGGACACTGGTGATCAGGGACATGCGAAATGGCTAGATTGGACTCTGGCCTCAAGGGCCTCACAGTTTAGTGGCCGCAGAGTCCCTGCCCCGCAAATAGATAGAGGCAGACTAATAGAGCCATGAGGTAGAGACATGAACGTGGAGTCATAGATCTTTAAATAAATATATATATATATGTATCTAGTGTTGACATTTCAAATGTTATATATGCACACACTTCACACGGTACAAAAGGTAGAGGATGAAAAGGAAGTCTCCCTTTCTCCGCATCCGTCAACCTATAAATTCCTTTCTCTGGATCAAATGCAGTTATCTGTTTTTTTGAGTATCCTTCCAAGTATCTTCTCTGCCTGTATATTCCTTTATAACACACACAGGTAGCTCAGTTGGTAAAGAATCCATCTGCAGTGCAGGAGACCCCAGTTCGATTCCTGGATCAGGAAGAGCCTCTGGAGAAGGGATAGGTTGCCCACTCCAGTACTCTTGGGCTTCCCTGGTGGTTCAGCTGGTAAAGACTCTGCCTGAAATGCGGGAGACCTGAGTTCGATCCCTGGGCTGGGAAGATCTCCTGGAGAAGGGAAAGGCTACCCACTCCAGTATTCTGGCCTGGGAAATTCCATGGACTGTATAGAGTCCATGGGGTTGCAAAGAGTCAGACACGACTGAACTACTTTCACTTTTATACGAGATAGAGACATTATGTTATACATGCCTTTTTGTTTCTTGCTTTTTTCACTTCGTATATTTTGGTGATTTCTTTACATCAGTCCCTGAAGAACTGTGTCCTCCTTTTCATGGCTGATTAGCAGGGCTCCTCCACCTTGGCACTGCTGACATTTTGGACTGGCTATTCTGTGGGCTTCCTTGGTAACTCACTGGTAAAGAATTCACCTGCCAATGCAGGAGTCGCAGGTTTGATCCCTGGATCAGGAAGATCCCCTGGAGAAGGAAGTGGCAACCCGCTCCAGTATTCTTGCCTGGAGAATTCCATGGACAGAGGAGCCTGGTGGGCTACAGTCAATGGACCCCAACAGTTGGACACAACTGAGCGACTGAACAACAACAAATTCTGATTGTGGGGACTGTCCTGTGCATCAAAGAATGTTAAACAGGACCCTGGCCTTTACCCACCAGATGCCAGCAGCATCCCACCACCTCCCAGGTATGACAGCTGAATCTGTCTCCAGACATTGCCAATCGTCCCCTCGGGCTAAATCGCCCTCAGCTGGAACCACAACCATCGTTGGATGGCACCATGGCTGGCTTCACCGGGCTCTTTTTGATGAACACTTAGCTGTTTCTTATTTTTCCTGTCACCAACACTGTGGCGACGACAACTCACATGCACACATCACTTTGCACGTGTGTGTATTTTAGAGGACTACTTTCCTCACCGCGGAACAGCACAGGCCAAAGGTGTATTTATCGCTTGGCAGATGGGGCCAATTTGCTAGAAGAGGCCTATTCTGTTGGGGAAGGGACCCCTGACTTTTCCTGGGTTATGGGGTCCTTTGAGAATACCATGAAAGCTTTCACTTTCCAGGACCTTGGGTCCTGGAAGAGCTACACATCCACAATCCCACAATGATTGCTCTGTGTGCCGAGACTCCAGGAAGCCCCCTCATGTTTGCGTTCCCGACACAGTTCAGGGGACTCAGTGAGGGACTCCACCAGACTGAATAGGTGTTTCATGAGAGCTGGCTTGGCACAGGAACTGGGAAAGGCGACGTGGATGTGAACAGGGGGAAAAGACCACTGAGGGGAGGGGAAGCACGAGAAAAGGACAGGGCAGCAAGGAAACCGCATGTGAGGCTGGAGGGGAGGGGCGTTGCCTGAGAGCGCGGACTGTACCCTGTGGACACTGGGGAGCCAAAACAGATCTTTTTTTTCTATCAAGGGCGCAATTTACAGACATTCAAATTCACTCTTTTTCAGTGTACACCTGTGCAGGTTTTGCCAAATGAAAACCTGTCGTGTAACTGCAGCCATGATTTCAAGGCAGAACGTCTCTACCACTCCCCCAATTCCATCGTGCCTGTTTGTAGTTGGTTAGCTCGCTTCTCCCAGCTCCAAGGACTGGCGACCACAGGTCTGTTCGCGGATCCTACAGTTTTGCCACCGAAGTTTTGCCAGTTATCCTGCAGAATGCCATTTAAACGGAACCCAGCAATATGTAGCTTTTTGAGCTTGGCTCCTTTCACTCAGCACAAAACATTTGAGACCCATCCTCTGTTGCTGAGGAAACAGCAGTTCCTTCCTTCCTGTGGCTGAAAAGAATCAGTCCGCTGTATGGATGTACCACAGGTTGTTTACCCATTCCCCAGGAGAGGGATATTTTAGGTTGTTTACAACTTGGGCCGATTATGGGTGGCCACACACGGTTTGTAAAGCGGGGGGAATGACCTAGTTCGAACCAGCATTCCAACACGCTCTGCGGGCTCTGGAGGATGGGGAGAGAGACCCGGCGGGAAGAAGGCCTGTGCGTGAGGAGACGGCCACTCGCCAGCCTTCCCCTTCCTTCCTCCTCCAGGGTACGGCCACGCCGCGCCGGGCACGGACTCGGGCAAGGTCTTCTGCATGTTCTACGCGCTTCTGGGCATCCCCCTGACCCTGGTCACCTTCCAGAGCCTCGGCGAGCGGCTGAACGCGCTGGTGCGGCGCCTCCTGCTGGCGGCCAAGCGCTGCCTGGGGCTGCGGCGGCCGCGCGTGTCCCCCGAGAGCGTGGCGGTGGCCGGGCTGCTGGTGTGCGCGGGCACCCTGGCCCTCGGGGCCGCCGCCTTCGCGCACTTCGAGGACTGGACCTTCTTCCACGCCTACTACTACTGCTTCATCACGCTCACCACCATCGGCTTCGGCGACTTTGTGGCGCTGCAGAACGACGAGGCGCTGCAGAGGAAGCCGCCCTACGTGGCCTTCAGCTTCCTGTACATCCTCCTGGGGCTCACGGTCATCGGCGCCTTCCTCAACCTCGTGGTCCTGCGCTTCCTGGCGGCCGGCGCGGACGCGCCTGAGCGCGCTGCCCGCCCGCTCCGCCGGGGGGCGCCCGAGAGCCGGGGCCCCGCGCACGACGCCGGCCTCCTCTCCATCTCCTGCCGCCTCCACCCGCTGGAGCGGTGCGCCCGCGACAATCCCGGCTTCTCGCCCCCCGCCAGCCCCGGGGCTGGGGGCGGCGGCAGACCCGGCAGGCCCTCGGCCCGGCGGAAGTCCATCTGATAGCCCTTCCCACCTGTGCATCTCTGGAACTGGTCCTGGGATGGGCCCCAGAAATCACGGGACTCATCCCACAGGACTCATCCGGGGGGTCGACCCTAGAACCTGAGGGTCTGGATTCACCTGTCCGCGCACCCTCCCCAGAGCTTGGAGAAGGGTTGAGGGGCCGTGGCCTCAATGCCGTCCTCTGCCACGAGCAGTTTCTCACTCACTCCCTTCTGTGGCGCGAGCCCCGCTCTCCTCTCCAAAAAGACATTAAAAGTCGCACCGTAAGCAAAAGCACGACTCTTAAGTTGCCCCGTAGGTGCAAGTCCCCTGTGGTCCAAATTGTTCTAGGAAGGCGTGGCCACACGCATTCCCGACAGGCCCCTTTTTCTGTTGTGTGACGTGGGTTTTCCGCGTTGTGGGGGAGATGCGCAACTTCCCACACTGGAATCTTAACCAGCGAGGCCAGCTGCTCCCACTATGAGAAGCACGGGGATCGGATGGACCGAAGGGAAACATTTGCCATCCAGCATGGACCACTGGGCAAATTGTACACCATTTAAAGACCACTCATTCTCTTACTCGGCTGTAGAGTGGAACTGGCCCCAGTCCCGAATCTCATGTTCTTTGTCCTTGGCCAGCCCGTTTCGGATGGGGGAGGTGGTCTTGCTGACACCCACCATGTCACTGGGACTACCCTGCCCAGTCTTCCCGCCCACCCCCAACCCTGGCCGCTGTGCACAGTACGTGGGATCTTAGTTCCCTGACTAGGGATCGAATCTTTACTCTGTAAGTGTGGAGTCAACCACTGGACTGCTAAGGCAGTCCCTGGGCCACAGTCTCTTCTGAGAACTGTGAGGTCTGGTTATTGCCAATCACCCACAATGGGACTTCCGGGAATTCTCATCCCCTCCCTGGGCCTTAGTCTCCACGTCTGTAAAATGAGCTCACCCAGTACCCTGTTCCCTCCTGTGCATCTCTGGACGTGGTGCTGGGACGGGCCCAGACCCGTAAATGGGCACTAGCAAAGCTGACCGCCCACAGCACTCAGGTCATGAAAACCAACGGCCCTCAGCATCCCAGAGAGAACTGCGTCAACACAAAACAGAGCAAGCTGGGTTAGAAAAGCCAAAAACTTTAATTTTCAACATGAGCTACATGGTCATGAACACAATGCAACGTGACCTGCTCCAACCCAGGGGCCCCAGAAACCCTCCCTCCCCCAAAGCCTGAGGGGCTCCTGCTCCTGGAGAGGGAAGAGGGGGAAAGGTGAGTGGAGAGCGGGCCTGAGGACCAGGGGTCTGCCTTCCTGCCACCCCCTCAGGAGGCGGTGGTGCGGTTAAAGGGCTCAGAGATGACGTCCCAGGCCCCAGGTTCAAGTCTCCACTTTGCCCTCACAGAAGCTATGAGTCAAACGGGCATGGTCAGCGCCTCCTGGGCGGGGTTTGTGAGTCAGATGAGCTCATGGACATGAAAGCTTTCCGTCCACTCAGAGGTGCTGCTATAAGACTTGGAGCCTCCTGGAGCCCAAACGAGTCATTGCAGGACAGTGGGTGATGGAGTCGGGGCACCCTGTCCCCTGGGTCTGGCACAGGGCTGCTGCTCAATAAATAAATGCAGGTGGCCTTGCCTAATGCAACAGCTGTGCTCCAAGGGCAGCGGGCTCAGCGGTGCCTCTCAACGCTGAGATGTGCCCATGAGCTCCAGATGTAAGGAGCTGGACGGTGGATCAGCTTGTCAAGTGCATGACCTCAACTGTGCTTTGCCCCAAGTTGAAGAAAAGAGCTCTGAACCCCTGGAGAACTCAGTTCTCCCCTGGGCTCAGCCACCAACTCCCAGTGGGACCTTAGTGAGCACCTTCCCCTCCCCGGGCCTCAGCTTATTCTGTAAAATGGGACTGATAACTCACAGGCCTCCACCAACTGCTCGGGAGCTCTTGTGAGGGTACACACGAGATAAAAGCACTTTGAAAACAAACAGGTGTGAAAAGCACTCCAAGAAGTTCCCATGTTATTCCATCTGAAGGTTTGGGGGGGAATGCCTTAAGGTGAGGTGTACCACCACCCCCCTCACCCCCACACAGCCCCAGGAAGTGGTGTCTGGCCTCCCTCAGGGTGGTCCCTTGGGGGGAGTCCCCATTTAGCATCAAGACCAGGACCACAGCCTGCACAGCCTCACATCAGTCAGGGCAGATCCCCCATCCCCTACCCAGGAGAGCAAGGTCTCTATGGCAACCCTTCCCCCCAAACCCAAGGCCCAGAAAAGTCACTGGCCCATCGAGATGCAAGCAAGCAGGGCGGGGTGGTCCAGGGCCTAGAGGTCACAGATCCTTATTATGGCATGTGCCCTCGAACAATGCTCTGCTGTCCCCCGGAGGAGGAAGGACAGAGCTGCTTCTGTTCTGGCCTCGTTGCTGAAGGGTCTTGTCTTGGGCAAGCCACTTACTGATTCCGAGCTTTGGTTTCCTGCCCTCTCAGATGGGACTATAATCGGCGCTGCCCATCTTTTTCAAGGCCCCTGGGAGAAGGCCACGGAGAGGAGGGCAGAGGAAATATTTCGGGCGGTGGGGGTGGGGGGGCTCGGGGAGATGAGGAGGCCCAGATTGCCAGTGTCATGAACTCACAGGTGACCCCGGGGGCCTGTGATCTCTTTGTTAAGATGGAAATCATTTCAAAGCTCCTTTCCGTTTAGTGTGACAGGAAGATTCTGGAGAAGGAAAGTGGAAATGACTCCCTCCCACCATACCCCGGCATGTGACCTTTGGCCCAGAGATTGAAAAAGGAATCATCCCCTAGAGACCCCCAGGCTCCTCACACCCCTAATTCCCCCAGTGCAACCCTCTCAGCTCCTCTCCAAATAGGGGAGTTTGAGCTGGCAAAAGACCAGACAGGAGCAGGCTGGAGATGAGAACAGCCACTCCCTCCCCAAGCCCCCATCCCTGGGTGAGGACAGATGGGGGGGTCCCATGCCCAATGGTCGGAGCCCCTTGGAAGGTGGCCATGTGCTCACAACGATGATACAAAGAAAGAGGGCTCCAGCCCCCGTGCCACCCCACCCCTCCGGGAGGTGAGCTGAGAAACCACAGAACAAACACAAAGTCATTGAGGGGGGCCCTCGGTGACCACCCTCAGGATGTTATTGCTTTGGAGCGCCTTCTCTCTTTATAAAGGCTGTGCAGACCCACCCCCAAACAGGGCGGGCTCAGGTTGGGGAGCAAGGCTGTGGCCCCCTGTCCTCAGGTTGGGACAGTCAGGTCCCACCCTGGCTTTGAAATGCTACCCCTGAACTACCAGAGCAATGACAGCTGGAGAGAGAAGGCGCTCTCCTGGCTCAAAATATTCCGAAAGGTAAGTAATAAACAAACAGCAGAGAAATCACACTGGTTTAAAAAAAAAAAAAAGCACAGGGGAGGGGCTGATTCTGAGCCCCGCTGCCTCCGCCCCAGCCTTGGGATTCCAGCCGCCATTATTCCAGGAAGGTCAGAAGGCCTCCTGAACCAAGGAGGGGGCGCCTCCATCTCCCCATCCCTGTGCAGGGGGGCGCTATAACTCAACCAGAACTTCGAAGGATGCCCAGGGCTGGGAACAGGCCAGGGGAGGGGGGAGTTCCAGGTGGGAGGACTCACCTGGTCCACAGCCTAAAAGGGCAGGGGGGGGGTGGTGGGGGAAGTGGGGATAAGGTGGGACAGAACACAGCCGGGCAGTCCTCAGTGGAAACCACCTCCTCTGATGGAGGCCCGGCCCGCCAAGGCCCACGTCCTCAGGAGCGCTTCCTAAATAAAATCAGTCCCAAGGGTAATAATCAGAACATCTGAGTGTCATGGGCGGCTCTGGCTACAACCCTACATGAAGAGGGGGAGGAAAAGGAGGTGGAAAAGGAGGGGCCAGCCTCCCCTGAACCAGGTCCAGGCTTGGACCCAGGCCTGGCCGGCAGGGAGAAGGCTGCCTCCTGGAATTTTCTCGATCCCCTCTGTAAGGACTCTATGTGAAGCTAAGACCAGGCCCAGGGCCAGGCACTCTAAGCCTACTTGGCTAACCAAGTCTACGTCCTACACAGCAGGACTGGGTAATGATGGGGGGGCGGTGTGTGTGTGGGTAGTGGGTGGCTGGGTGCCTCCCAGGGGAGGTGGCAGAAATGTGCTTCTACAGAAAGGGGCCAGCCTGTGTCCTCCCCGCATGCAAAAGGGCTTCCGAAGGCTCCAGGGAGGACTGGGCCAGGTGGGGCCGGGAAGGCAGCCCCCAGGCCTGCTCAAGAAGGAATCTTCCCCTTCTCACACTCCTGTCTCACCTCACTCTCTTTCTCTCCTTGAGCCAAGGTCACTGAGGCCAGAGCAGTGGGTTCTGCCCTTAGTACAGGATGGTTTGTTTAAAAAGACTAAAACTGGGGAGCTCGGGTGCCTCCCCAGGCCCTTAGCCTGGAGGCAGAGGGCCAGACAAGATGACCTTTGACCTCATCCAACAAGGAGGGATTCTCCTACCTGGGAACCCCTCACCTTGGCACCCAATCCCAGCTTTCTTCACACTCCCTCTCTAAACCGGCATCCCCCAAATTCAGAGACTGGTGAGCTCTCTGGGGCTGGGGTTCTCGAAAATTAGGGTCCCGCAGCTTCTCGGTGGAAACACAGCCAACAGAGTTCTTTCCAGTCCGCCCACAGTGTGCAAACTAGCTTCTTACAACCCCACAGAGCCAGGTGCCCTGGGGGTCCCTGCCAGGCCCGGGCACCCCTTTCCTTTACCCTGGTCCCTGCTGGACCCCACGTCCTAGAGCCGCCAAAAGAGAAACAGGCAGGGGACAGACAGATGTACTCGAACAGGCGGCGGCAGAGCTCCTTCCATGGGCAGGAGGAGGGAGGCGTGAGCTCCTCTTCAAGTCGGGGGTGCGAGGCCCCCGGAGCTGGCGCCGGATCCTTGCAAAG
This sequence comes from Redunca redunca, assembly GCA_006410935.1. NCBI lineage: Eukaryota > Metazoa > Chordata > Mammalia > Artiodactyla > Bovidae > Redunca > Redunca redunca. The sequence goes on from SJYQ01095515.1 coordinate 62,624, forward strand.
CTGCCCCGTAGGCTCGGGGGGCAGGAGTAGCTGCCTGAACCCGGTGCCGCAGGAAAGACACTTGCTGGTAATTGGCACCATGGAGATGGCCGCTGGGTTCTGGACGTGACTCCGGGCAGCGAGCTTCCAAGGAGGCAAAAAGGGGGTGTGGTCGGACAGAGTCGGGCAGGAGGACGGTGTGCTCTGCCGCCTCGATCTTTCCTTTCTCCGGACTGCAGACACATCCACCAGGTCAAGAACCGGCCAAGTCATAAGTGCCGCCAATCCCATCGGGAGAGGGAAGGTCTCGGGAACAGGAGGCAAAAAAGGGGTGAGGAGGGGCCCTGGGGGGGTCAAGTCTCCCCATTCAGCTTCCCCACTGGGTGGGGGAGAACCCCGGCCTCCTCTGTTCAATATGCCCCGGGGCCTGGGGTCCCAGGTCGGGTCTCCGGACCATCTCGGGGAGCCCCTCCCCCTCCCCGGCACTAAGATCGCTCGCCGCAGGGCCCCACGGTGCTCTCGAGGGACAGCTGGGACGCCTGCCGGAGCAGGGGGCCCGTGGCTGGGTCCACCATGGAGGAGGTGGGGAAGAGCTTGTACCAGCCCACGGCCAGGGTGGTCAAGTCCAGCTCCTCCAGCAGCACGCGGGCCACGCCCATGAACTGCTTCCGCTCCATCCGCCCGTAGTTCCCCCACACGATCACCTGCGGGGCAAGAGAGACAGAGCTTCAGATCCTGCCAGCGCCACTCACAGGCCCAGAAACAGAACCTGGGGTCCCCGTGTGCCTCATTCATCTCCGGGTCCTGGAAGTGCACCTCCTTAAAATGGCTCAAGTCCCCCCAGATGCTCTCGGGTGATGGGCTTCTTCCCTCCGATCTTGCTCTTTCTTTCCACCTGCCCCATCTCTGAGCCCTAGCCTTGAGGGCTGACCCTACATTGTGAGTGTCCTACCTACCCCCTCATCCACCTGCCCTCTGCTCCCAGATCCTCAGAAATAAGGGTTTTAAAAGGGGTTAGTAGTTGGGACTTCCCTAGTGGTCCAGTGGCTAAGACTCCCGCTCTCCCAATGCAGGGGGCCTGAGTTGGATCCCTGGTTGGGGAACTGGATCCCACATGCCCCAACTAAGACCTGGCACAGACAAATAAAAATAATAAATAAATTTAAAAAAATTTAAATAAAAAATAAAAGTGGTTAGAACGTCCACATGTAAATCAATGCAATTAGAACACTCTCTCACAGCATATACAAAAGTAAACTCAAAATGGTTTAAACACCTAAAACACGACATCATCAAACTCCCAGAAAAGAACTTAGTCAAAACATTCTCTGACATAAACAGTAGCAATATTTTCATAGATCGCTTGCCCAAGGCAAAAGAAATAAAAGCAAAAATAAACAAATGGGACCTAATCAAACGTACAAAAAACTTTTGCACAGCAAAGGAAACCATCAAAAAACAAAAAGACAAATGACAGAAATGGGAGAAAATAAGACTGACAACGGGTTAATATCCAAAATGGATAAACAACTCATACAACTCAATATTGGGGGAAAAATATCAAAAAATGGGCAGATGACCTAAACAGATTTTTTTCCAAAGAAGACAAACAGATGGCCAACAGGCACATGAAGAGATGCTCAACATCCTGTTAGAAAAATGCAAATCAAAAGCCACAATGAGGTATCACCTCACACCAGACAATACGGCCATCATCAAAACGTCTATACACAATAAATGCTGGAGAGGACAGGGGAAAAAGGGAAACCTCCTACCCTGTTCATGAGAATGTAAATTGGTACAGCCCACTATGGAGGGTCTTTAAAAAACTTAAAACAGGGCTTCCATATGATCCAGCAATCCCACTCCTGGGTATATATCTGGAAAATGAAATTCTCATTTGAAAAGATACATGCACCCCAATGTTCCTAGCAGCACTATTTACAATAGTCAAGACATGGAAACCATCCAAGTGCCCATCAACAGACAACTGGCTTAAGAAGATATGCTATGTATACACACATACACAATGGAATATTACTCAGCTTTAAAAACAATGAAAATTGCCATTTGCAGCAAGGTGAATAGACCTAGAATATATTATACTTGGTGAAGAAGTCAGAGAAAGACAAATACTATATGACATCACTTAAATGTGGAATCTAGAAAAATAATACAAGTGAATGTATAAACAAAACTGAAATAGACTCACAGACACAGAAAACAAAGTTATGGTTACAAAAGGGGAAGGGAAGGGAAGATGGGAGGGACACATTAGGAGTATGGGTTAACAAAGTACCATATCTAAAATAGAAAAGCTCAAGGATTTACTGCATAGCATAGGGGACTATGGGCTTCCCTGGTGGTTCAGCTGGTAAAGAATCCGCCTGCAATGAAGGAGACCTGGGTTCAATCCCTGGTTCGGGAAGCTCCCGTGGTGGAGGGCATGGCAACCCACTCCAGTATTCTTGCCTGGAGAATCCACATGGACAGAGGAGCCTGGCGGGCTACAGTCCACGGGTGTTGCAGAGAGCCAGAGACAACTGAGCAACTAAGGGTGCACGCACACATATAGGGGACTAGACTCAGTATCTTATGATAACCTTTAGTAGAATAAAATCTGAAAAAACTAACTGAATCACTTTGGTGCACATTTGAAATTAACACAATACTGTAAATCAATTATACTTCAGTTTTTAAAGGCTGCCACATGTAGAACACACACACTAGCCTCCTTCCTTTTTTCAACAGACTCTTTAGTGCAGTACCTTCCCCATTTCTCGGTCAAACTCTTTCTTAGAGCGGCCAGAGAGGTGGTCTCTGTGGCTGCAGGACCCTCATTTGCTCTCCTCAGGTTGTAACTCTGCCCCTCTCTAAATGTGGGCTGGCTTATCGCTCACAAGACCTATTGTCTTGATGCACACACTTTGGGGTCAGACATGGGTAGGGTCAAGTTCCAGTCTTGTCTAGGTCGTTTCAGGCAAAGTCACTTAGCCTCACCGAGACTCAGGGCTCTTGTTTGTAAATGGAATCATCCACACTCAGCTTACCTGGCTGGTGAGGCTCACAGGAGATAATAAATGTGGGAGCTCACTGTAAGCTGTAAGCCATTCCTCAAGCATACAGAGAGATATACAAACAACGTGGGCCACGGCTATTGGTTACTGCACGTCAGGAACTGTCTAAGGCCAAATCAACCCTAGATTCAATCTTCCCAATAATGCTATAAAAAAGAATTCTGATTTCACAGCTGTTTAAACTGGGGCTCAGGGAGGTTAAATCATTTGCCCAAGGTCACTCAACGAATAAATTGTCAATGCCCCCTAGGTAACTGATCAGACACCAGGTGTAAAACAGAGAGCTAGTGGGAACCTGCTGTATAGCAGAGAGCCCAGCCTGGTGCTCGGTGGTCACCTAGAGGGGTGGGGAGTGGAAGGGAGGTTCAGGAGGGAGGGGCTATATGTATATACATGGCTGATTCATTCCTTGTACAGCAGAAACGAACACAACATTGTACGGCAACTATATTCTCAACTAAAAAAAAAAAAGCAGCAGCCCGTGTCTGAGTGTGTGAATGGATTTGTTATCATTGGCATTATGGGCTTAACTGCATGCCCCTCAATTTCATACTGAAGCCCTAACCCCAGAACATGACTGTATTTGGAGACTGGTCCTTTAAGGTGATTACATTAAAATGGGCCATTACTGTGAGTTGCAATTTTAACTGGTGGTGTCATAAGAGCAGAAGATTAGGACACACAGTCAGACACCAGGAATGCCTGCGTGTAGAAGAACCCTATGAGTTCACAGCAAGAAGGTGGCCGTCTGCAAGCCAAGGAGAGAGGCCTCAGAAGAAACACAACTTGTGACACTTTGATCTTGGACTCATACCCTCCAGAACTGTAAGAAATAAATTTCTGTTGTTTAAGACCCCAGGTCTATGGTATTTTGTTATGGCAGCTTTAGCAGACGAACACAGCTGGCATCGTTCAATTGTGGTGGGTCTGTCTTGCCCTGACATTAGTCAGAAGGCTCAGCAGCAAGGACTCCCATGCCAGAGTTCTATTTTTTTGTATCTTTCTGCATCCCAGATGTTCAGGCCAGAAAACACAGACCTTAGTCCAGTGGGCCAGGTGTGGCCCCCAGATGGCCTTCTGGTTGTTTTAAATTGTCTTTGAATGCCTCTAGACCAGAAAGATTTTATCCAACTTTGTTCTGACTGATATATACAGCAAGACAGACATTTAAATCACCCAGTGAACACGTGAGATTCACAACTGAAGCAAGTGGCTCCACCAAATAAGACTTGCCTTACTAAGAAATGAAAAATGAAAAATGTTTTCTTTCCTAGTCCTATTTTCCATTTCTTTCCTCCTTCCTATTCCATTCCATTAAAAAAAAAAAAAAACCACTAAACTGAGTTCATAAATTGCTGATGGGTCACAACCTACAAATTGAAAGACTGTGCCCTAGACAGGACCTGGGCTTTCCAGTTTGGCAAAAGCCCTCTTTCTTGGAGATTTGGAACACCTTGGGCCTACCCTTGTGTGCTTTGCCTGTTCAGGTTAGGAGCAAGAAACTGAGGTATAAACTAGAGATGCCCAAACAGCGGCTCTGAGGGACCTCCCTGGTGGTCAATTGGCTAAGACTCCACGCTCTCAATGCAGGGCATCCAAGTGTGATTCCTGGTAAACTAGGGAACTAGACCCCACATGCTGCAATTAAGAGTCCTCGTGCTGCACTAGGGCCTGGAGTGGCCAAAAAAATAAGTATTTTTAAAAACAAAAACAAAGGCAGCTCAAAGACAGTAGGCATGTGGCTCCTAAGGCATCCAGCCTGGGCCCTGCCGACCCCATGATGGGCAGCTAATGCTAGTTTCAGCAAACATCTTTTGTTGTTTTCTGTTTAGTTGCTAAGTCGTTTCCGACCCCGTGGACTGTAACCTGTCAAGTTCCTCTGTCCATGAGATTTCCCAGGCAAGAGTACTGGAGTGTGTTGACATTTCCTTCTTCAAACCCATGTCTCCTGCATTGGCAGGTGGATTCTTTTTCTGCTGAACTACCAAGGAAGCCCTAGGTGACCACTAGGATCTTCCTAAAAGTCAGGGGGCCAAAGACCTCTGGATCCTCAAAAACCTTTCAGTCTATTAGCACTGTGCTTCATGCCAAGCCCCTAGTCTCCAGAGGTTGGTGATGATGGTAATCATGATAATAACAATGGTGGCCACTTGTAGAGCCCTTACTACAGGCCGAACTTGCAAATACCTTTCTTACACAAAGGACACATTCCACTGTCACGGTAACCTTATCAGTGGCTACTATTAATATCCCCATTTTACAGATAAAGAAGCTGAGGCTCAGAAAGGAACTTGTTCCAAGTCGCACCACAAATGGTGGCGCTCCGATCTACCAGAGTGCTCTGCTTTCTCCAGGTGGGACTCTCTGGCCCCCTGGCCCCTCACCTGCAGGACTTTGCCCTGGGGACTCTCAGGAAACAGCAGCACCTGGTTATATAGTGGGTCCAGCGACTTGCGAGCGACTTTGGTCTTCTTCTTGGCAATGCAGATGCCGTTCTCCAGCAGGTAGGCCTTGATGTAGGCCGCTGAGGACAGAGGTCAGCAGGGTGAGCTGTAGCCTGGGCCTCCAATGGTGGGCAGCGGGTGCAGCAGAGGGACCCGCTGCTGGGGATCAGGGTGCCCTCAGGGAGGCCGGGGATGAGGCAACAGTGGTGGGGTGTAGCCAGGGTTGGCTGGGGTCTACTCTACCCTCTCGAGTGGTCCTGCCTGCTTGCCCTTTTGCTTACCCTTTCCCTTTCTCAGTCCCGGGCCTGCCCACCCTTCCTGGGCTTACACACTCATGGCTGACCCGCTCACGCTGATGTCTGCTGAACACTCAAGGCATTCCGTGCACCCTACCAGGTGTTAGGGTAGAATCACAAATGGTAGAACCACAAAAAATAAAACCCAGAGATGGTCTCTGAACCCCTAGGAGCTCAGTGCAGTCAAGGTGGAGGACAAGGTCAATGGGCAATTTCAACTGGGTCTCCAGAATAAATTCTAAACCACCAGTGACACGGGAGTCACTAGCTTTGGGGGAAGGGAGACCCCCAGTCAGACACCATCGTCTCTCTTCTAGACCCAGCTACCCCTCAGGACATCCTCCCAGACCTCCACCCCCGCCTTGCAGACAGGAGGGCAGCCCCCACACCTGGCAGTGTCTTGGAGCCTGGCTTGGCTGTCAGACCCCGAGCCTGGATGATGTCCACTTCCAGCTGACCGTTCCGCTCCTGCAAGCCGATCTCCACGTCCCCTGCAACAGGCCCCGAGAGCTGAGACCAGGAAGCAGCTTGGAAGCTCCATCAAGGACTTGGCTCCCCATCTCTGTTGAGGATGCAATTCCCTTCCCCTGCTCCCAGCCACAAACAAACCAAACCAACCCCCATGCCGAGTGCCCGGGCTCTGCAGAGCGCCTGGCAGGTGTGACCTGGGCTCCAGGCTGAGTGCTCAGTGAATGTAACCCTGGCAGAGGAGAGACACGGGGTTTCTGGTGGGGACCCCCACCCCCTTTGGAACAGGTCTTGGGACACTCACCCATCGGCGTGGTGGCCAGGGTTTGGCGGCCCACAAACTGTGCTGGCCCCATGCTGCCCAGGAAGTCACTGAACTGGGCATCCGATGCCAGGCAAACTCCCCCGTAGTTAAGACTGCAAGAAAGAATGAGACAAAAACAGACGTTCCCAGGGGCCAACTGAGGACTCGGATGACTCAGGCAGTCAGCTCTAGAACCTCCCTAATTCCACGGCGATTCTGTCCCCATCCATCTCCCAGTCTCAGGCAGGCCGGTGTCCTCTCTCTGCTTCTTTCTTTCTCCTTTAATGGCCCTAAAATCTTAGGTCTGACTCCAAAATTCTAGGGCTTAGTTACTGTGTCCTGTCTGACCCCTCCTTGTCAAGTCTCAGGTTCTTCTCCCATGAAATGGGTATGATGTCACTTGCCTCTCCAGGTAGGACTCTCGGGAGGTGATGCTTGTCCATGCATGGCTCTATGGGTTAGGGCTGCGACACTCAAGAGTGTGGTCCAGGGACTGGCAGCACTGCCGGCAAGCTAATTAGAAAGGAAATGGTCCACTCCACTCCCCAGCTGGTGAATCAGAAACTGCCTTTTAATAGGAGCCCCAGAGGACTTGTTTGCACTAGACAGAAACATACAGAGCCAGTTGCTCAGCCTCGGAGGTCTGTGCTTGTCCTTGCCGTGGGGCCGCTAAATATCCACTCCCCTTCCTTTGGGAACTAGACTTTAAATCTCCTTTGGGGAGGCCCCTCCTCAAGACATTGATTCCTGTGGAGCAGAGCAGACCCAGCTTCAGAAGCTCACGTGGGCTCAGCCTGGCCAATCAGGCCATTCCTTCCCTGGCCAGTGACTGGTTGAGAGTTGGGCATCTCGCCCAAGCCCACTAGAATCCACCCAGGAAGCTTTCTTTGAACTGTAAGAAGTGAGAGACTCTCTCTTCTCATGAGACCCGAACCTGAGACAGAAGCGTGGAGCCTCTGGCCACTCCCTTGCTGCCATCGGCAGCCCATGATGGAGGCCATCACACAGGCAGCACGGCATAAGCTCCTGGATCAAATGCTACCTGAAGCAAGAGATACTTCTTTTTCTTTCTGCTTATGTAAGTCAACAACAACTATTATTATATTATTTTGCTAAAGCCAGTTTTAGTTTTTTCTTTCCCATCTCTGAAATGGGAATAGTAACACTCGCATCTCCTAGACCTGTTAAGTACTTAACGAGTTATTGTCGTCATTTAGTCACTCAGTCACGTCCGACTCTGCGACCCCAAGGACTGCAGCACGCCAGGCTGCCCTGTCCTTCACCATCTCCTGCAGCTTGCTCAAACTCATGTCCATTGAGTCTGTGATGCCATCCAGCCATCTCATCCTGTCGTACTCTTCTCCTCCCGCCTTCAATCTTTCCCAGCATCAGGGTCTTTTCCAATGAGGCAGCCCTCTGCCTCAGGTGCGCAAAGTACTGGAGCTTCAGCTTAAGCATCAGTCCTTCTAGTGAATATTCAGGGTTGATTTCCTTTAGGATTGACTGGTTTGATCTCCCTGCTGTCGAAGGGACTCTCAAGAGTCTTCTCCAACATCACAGCTCGAAAGCATCAATTCTTCGGCACTCAGCCTTCTTTATGGTCCAACTCTCACATCCATACACGACTACTGGAAAAACTTAATAAGATCAGGCACTAAACATCAAGATTGGTGTTCCTGTTATCTTCAGAAGTAAAGCACTTGGAACCCATTTTCTCATAGGATCCTCGCCACAGCCAAAGGAGATTGAGGGTTTTTTTCATTTTAACCTTTATCAGCATTATTCACATGAAGAGGCAGATTCGGCCCAATCTGAAGCCAGAATTCACAGGGCAAAGTCAGCACATGGATACAACACCTTTAAGGCCAACCCCAGGTGACCTTCCACTTGGGCATGTTCCAAGAACAACAGTTAACTTTGAAGAAGCACATACTGTGCCAGGTTTCACAGCAGCCAGCCAAAGGGTCTTTTAGCAGGAAGGGGCGACTACCTTGGGACTTGACTGAGGGCACTGCACGCTTTGTTTCCTGCCCTAGGAGCAGCCCCCTACCCTGTCCCCAGCTTCCTTCCAAGGGAACCTTCTGGGCTGTCAGCCTTGAAGGAGCCAGAGGAGAACCCAAGGGGTATCTGGTCCTACCTCGAGGATGTTCCCTTCTGCTTCTAAACCACTCTGCTCGTCTACGTTGGCTCCAGTTCTTCGGATACAATGAAGTATCTGTACCCAGCTCTTCACACCCTAGACATACTCCCTGATGTTTGAACCACAGCTGTCTGCCTTTACACCTCATTGCTAATTCACAAATCCTCACAGTTGGCAAAGGATTCACTCTCCAGCTCTGCAAATAGTTACAGGAAAGCGTCCTCCCTATTTCACAGATTGGAAGACTGAGGCCCACAGTGAGAAAGATAACTGCCTGAGGGCTAGAAAACTGGCAGTGCCCGCTGCTACATGAGGCCACTGTCCAAGAATATTTGCACCTTCACGTATAAAATTCCAAGCAAGCTGCAGGAACAAACAAGAGAAGACCCCATGCACAGAGAACTTCCCATTCTGCTGGGCAAACAAACGTGTCGCCCCAAAGAAACTAAAGAGGACGACTGTCTTCTTACGAGACACAACCAGTCCCCTACCTGCCCACCTTGGGTTGTGGGAGCTCAGAGACCATTCGAAGAGAGGAATCGCTGCAGACTGCAGTGGCCCAGAATGGACCAGGAGAGAAGAATCTGACCTGGGGGGCCAAAGGTTACACAGGGCCCAGTAACAAGGCGAGGAAAGGCGGTCACCTCCCACATACTATCTTCTCTCTACACTGAGCAGAGTCAACAGCAGGGAGTCCTGAGGGCCTCAGGATGGTGACGCCGCAAGAGTGAAGGAGCCCAGTAAGGAGCAGGAGAGAGTACTTCTCTCCCAGGTGATGGAGACAAGGCAGGGGCAAGAGAGTAGTTCATGACCTTGGAGAAGGTCAATGTTGCAGGTTCAGGCAATGTCATAGAACACCAGAAAGGACAGACTCAGGAAAGAAAGAGGGAAACCAATTGTTGTAGGCCTTTGGATGTTGAGGAGAAAAGGACTGTATTTAACCATGGATGCTTTATAACAGTGAAAATGGAAACTCTCTAAATATCTGAAAGCAGAGGAATCATAAATACGTATTGGATTATTTTAAAAAAGAGCAAAGGAGCTTGGCTAGATGCAATGACCAGAACACCTGTGCTGAAGTTTACATGAGCAAAAAATACATGTTCATATTTAGTCATTAAGTCATAAGTCATTGACTGAAGAGACTGGTTTCACTTAAACTAAGTCAGACAGCTGATCCAAACCCAGTGAAACAAAGACTCTCTCTGGGAAACTGAGAGAATCCTGAAGCCCAACAGTCACAGGGACTGAGTCCTGTGAATGGCCTGCCCTCTCACCGAGCCCCAAGACTCTCACAGTGGGAGACCTGGCCTTTCTGCCACATCCGTTTCTTTTCCAGCTCAGCCTCCCGAAGGTCTGGGCTCCTGAAGCCCAAGAAACGGCGGTGCCTCATAGGTTTTAAGACGTCGGAGGGGCCCAGCCTCCCAGGCAGAGCAAGGCCTTCTACAGCCTGAAATTGAAAGTTTCCTCCAACATCTTCACTGTCTGCTCCTCAGTGTCTGGTGGGATTGTGAGCAGACAATAGGGAACTGGCAGGCCTGGTAATTAGCGGTAATTGTTTATAATATCTGGGCGGCTGCCTGATTTCCCATCCCAAGGTGCCTCGCTGGCTGCCAAGGAACCAGGCTGACGCCCCAGAAACCCTGAACGGGTTATCCCATCCTCCACAGGGCTGGAGGGAGGAAGAATCAAGTGGTGGTAGGTCCCTGCTGGCCAGCGGACCAACTGCGTCAGAGAGACCCTGCTCCAACTCGAGGTCTTCCCGGGAGAAGGACAGAAGGCAGAAGATACAAAGTCAGGGCTGCTCTAACTCCTCGCTGGTCAAGTGCTTGCTTTGGGACCTCTGGCCAGCTGCTGGTGTCTCTGCCCTTGAATCTTCTTATCTGCAAATGAGCTCGCACCAACCATGGAGACTGTGTACAGCCATCCTTTCCTATGCTGGCTGCCTGCACTATACCAGTTTTAAATGATTTGAAAATCTCTGCTCAGAGGCTCCATTCCCAATGGGAAAGAGCATGCTGAATTACTATTAAGGGCCACATACTCGCTACTACTGAGGCCAGGCCTTCCACAGGAGGAACTCAATACATGTTTTCTTTTTTTTTTTAATTTTTGGCTCTTCTGGGTCTTCGCTGCTGTGCGTGGGCTTTTACTGTCAAACCGTTGTGTGTGCTAAGTCACTTCAGTCATGCCCGACTCTTTGTGACCCCATGGACTGTAGCCTCTCAGGCTCCTCTGTCTGGGGGATTCCCCAAGCAGGAATACTGGAGTGAGTTGCCATGACCTGCTCCAGGGGATCTTCCCGACCCAGGGATCAAACCCACATCTCTTGGCCTGACCCGGAGCTGGGAAAGCCTACTGGTTGAGACTGAACTGTGGTATCATATAGACCTTGGATTCCAATGCTGTGCAACCTGGGATAAGTTGGGTAACCTCTCTGAGCTGCATGTATAAAATCACCCAGCTAAACTGTTGGAGACAGACAATAGGATACGGCAGGCAAGGTGCTTAACAAATGTACAGAGCATTGGCTGGATGAACAAAGGACTGGGGTGCTATGGCCAGCAGGTCTCTTCTCCCTGCCTGTGGTGTTTTGATGGTACTTCTCATTTCAAAGCCAGCAGGAAGTGCAGTACCTGGGTGCCTGAGAGGAAGCCCAGGTCATGGTGGGGGGGGGTTGGGGGGGGCGGCTACAGCAGCTGATTCTTCCAAGGGACGCATGCCACACAAGCAGAGGCAGAGACCTGAAACAGGATTAAAACTTGTGTTCTGCTGGCCTTTTGTGTTAATGGTGAAATGAGATTTCCTGCCTCTCAAATCCTGTTAGTTTGGTTTGTGGGGCTGAAACCCATTTGTCTTTTATTAACCTTTGAGCTCTGTTTGGCCCCTGGATTTTCTGTTTTCTCCATGGTTAAAGAAATAATTGGGTTATTTGGGGGTTTGACGTCTACTCTGTTTTCCAGATGGATCGCCTGTCTCAACTCATCGGAAATTAAAAGGTGGCCCAGCCCTCGTGGTGAGCATGGGTTATGTGGTCCTGAAAGGTTCATGGGCTCTCTGTTCATCCATTCACTGCCTACCCCTACCTGTCCATCGTCCATCCATCCCCCCCTCCCACAGCCTTGCAGAGGGTGCAATACAGTCAGTTCTGCTGTAACTCGACATGTACATTCCTAAACACTACAGTGCAGGGCAAAGTCCTGAAGTCAAAAATCTGAGAGAATATGGGGAAAATATGGTCAGGGGTACAACACCCCAAAAGGTTATCAACAATAAAAGACAATAAAAATGGTAGCACAGTCTTACCCCTGTAAAATGGTTAAGAAGTGCATAGATTGGGGGACAAGGGATACATGTGTACATTTATGGCTAAATCCCTTTGCTGAAACTATCACAACAGTGTTAACTGGCTATGTTGTTGTTCAGTCACTAAGTCATGTCTGACTCTTTGCAACCCCACGGACTGCAGCACACCAGGCTCCTCTGTCCTCCACTATCTCCCGGAATTTACTCAAACTCATGTGCATTGAGTTGGTGATGCTATCTAACCATCCAATATAAGAAAAGAAGTCTTTTAAAAATGAAATAAATGCGTAGATACTACAATAAATATGGTGTTCTACCTTGAAGACAGTTGGACATTTGCTTGTGGAAATGAGTATCAGCAGATCTTCAGTGTGAGTTACTACAAAGTGGTGATGGAGGGCTCTCCAAATGGATGGGTGGAAACTTGTAACAGGTGTAGGGGGTGGGGGCTGAGGGAGTGGACAGATGCAAGGGGTGTGTTTTGTGCAGCCCTCTATGGGTGTAGTTTCCTGAGTTCCCCTTGTGTTTCTCATGGATGAAATCACACCTGAGCAAAGGCGAAATTTATACTGTGCTCCAATTATTCCAGAATACTTGAATCGTGCTGGAACAGATTTGTGTTTTCAAAACAAGCATTGTAGCAGAACTGACTGTGTGCCAGGATATAAAGCATCCACCAACCCTGACTCCAGCTTCTCAAGCTTTCAGGACATTCCCAAACCTGCCTCCCCCTCCCACCTGCCCTGGGCCACGAGAGTATAGCTCCTGGGCGTGAAGCCAAGGATTTGATTTATTTTTTATTGATCAAAAGCTTGCCATTAGCCAAGCGCTGATAGTACTAAGTTATCAATATTAACTCATTTAACCCTCATATAACAACTCTGTGCAAGCTAGGTACTTACTATATGAATACCCACTTTCCAGAAGAGGAAATCAAGGCACAGAAATGTTAAGTAACCTGACCAAGATCACAGGCTGATAAGTGGCTGATCTGGGATCTGAACCCGGGAGACTGGTTCCAGGGTTCATCTCAACCTGCTACACTGTTTCCATGTCCCAGAAGGACCTCGGGCTTTCCCCGGGCAGAGCACAGGAATCTGCAGTCCACGCCCTGGGGTCAGGCAGGCCTGGATATAAGCCCTGACTTCCCCCACTCACTGGTCGTACAGACACAGCCTTTGCTGCTCAGACCCTGGGTTTCAGTGAAGCGGGAGTGAACAATGGTAGCACACCCTCGGTAAGGACTACTTGAGATACACGCCTTAGAACCGATTCCGGTGTAGTAAAGTACTCAACCAACACCAGTGCTTATAAAACAGAAGCAAAAAAATCCCCATCTCCTAACTGCTGGCGGTTTGTCCTTCAGGCACGACGTCAGAAGAGGCGAAGGGGAAGGAGGTTCTGACCATCCACCAACTCCCGGGCCTTCGGTGATGAGGCAAACAGCTTTGACGGAAAGCCCTGCTGTCAGCTCACTCTCTGCTCTCCACAGCTATGGGCACCGTGACCCGGTCACCCAGGGAGCTGTGTGCCGATGACCCAGATGCCACAGGACCACGAGGGGCAGAGGGAAGGAGGAAGGGCTCCGGCAGCCAACGTCGAGAGCTGCGGGTTTACAGGGTGGACGTGCAATGCAGGAGGATACTGAGGGGCGGGAAGGAGAGGCATGCATGTGTGCGCGTGCGTGCGTGCGTTCGTGTCTGCGCTTCTGTACACAGTCCCAACCTATCACTCACCCAGATTTGCAGCGCACCTGCTGCGGGCCAGGCCCCGGACTGAACAGCACCAGACTCAAGTGTGTAGCAGGACAGACAGACACGTGTACAAGTATGAAAGAACTGCTGGGCACTGTGGTGGGGGGAGAGCTGGCTGTGGAAGCTGCAGATGGAGGTAGAGGAGTGGCGGGTTTCCCCTGCCCGCTCCCAGGATGGACACTGCCAATCAACCCCAACACTCCTGCTACACCTGGACTGGACTTCAGAATCCTTCTTAACACAGCACTCCAGGGAGCCATGATCAATTAGCTAGAGCTGGCACACGAGATAAAGCTCATGTTCTTAGCTGAGATCTGGAGGAGGAATGAGTCAGGGGGCGAAGAGGGAGGCGGGGTAGGAAAGAGAGTGTCAGGGGAGGGAGCAATGTATACAAAGACCAGGAGGTGAGACGGAGGGCAGGGCAAGAGGTTCAGTGATGGAGCTGGGGCACACAGCTTGGGAGGGAAAGGGGGGAAGCTGGCAAAATCCAGAGGAAATAAGTGCTGAGTGACAGACCACGCAGTTCAGGCCACAAAGGAGACTTGTAGGTATCCAGTCAAGAGTGACGAGTGGCCTCATGGCTGGGGTAAGGGGAGATGGATGGAGTCAAAGACAATTAGCAGAGAAATGGTAGAGCCCAGTCAAGGGCTAGATACGGAGAGAGAGCAAGAGGCATCTGGGAGAGCCTTCTGGTTTGGGCAGCTGGGAGGTAAGTGATGCTGTGCATTCAGAAAAGGTACTAGACTCTGCTGCCATCCCCCACATCCACTGACCCCCACCATGTCAATGCTCACAGACTTCTAACTGTTGGCACCTTCATCCCTCTAGCTACGTTTCTCTGGCCCACAAGGAATTTCTCTGGTCTCCGAAGCCCTCATTTCCAGAAGAAGGGCAGGAGACTTAACCGTGAGCAGCCATCAACCAGTAACCAGTAAGAGTGGCAGTATAAATACCCCAGCTCCCTGGCCTTCCAGGGAGTGATTCTCAGGCACCCGTGTCAGGCTGGTTCTGAGACCCCATCAGGGTTAAGCTCTGGATACACACAGTGGCAGCTGGCTTCTCAACACACATGTTACTGGAGGCCTCCCCCTTGCCCTGTCTCTCTTATGGGTTCCTTCACCATGTTTTCCAGAATCACCTTCCAAGTGAAATGCTTGCACTCAAATCCATGTCTTGCGTCTGGTTGTGGGAAATCCAAACTGAAGCAGACGGTCACCAGGGAGTATCTCAGGATGGATGAGGGGTCTGGGGAGGTACTCTTCTCCTGGCCCTTTATCTGGGGAGATGCTTAGAAGAGGTGGGGAGTGGGAGCTTGGCTGGTTGCCCAACTCATAGCTGTTCCCTTCCATCCTTAACATGCAGAACCAACTTTTCCATCAGGCAGAAAGGGGCACTGGGAAGGAAAACTGTTCCCCAGTGCCCAAGGATAAACCAGGACTGGTCCACCATGCTGAGGTCTGCAGAGGGGAGAAGATGGAGGGACCACTGAGCCACCAAACCATGCTGGAAGCATCCCCCTCCGGAAATCCTGCTAGACACAGCCATTAAGTGAGGGAGGGAGCCGAGTAGAATGGTTAAGGGCAGACTCCAAATGCTAGATTTGAATCCCTGAAATTGATGTCACTCACTGGCTGTATGAAACTGTTAGTTGCTCAGTCATGTCTGAGTCTCTGCAACCCCACAGACTAGTCCACCAGGCTCCTCCATCCATGGAATTCTCCAGGCAAGAATACTGGAGTGGGTTGCCATGCCCTCCTCCAGAGGATCTTTCTAACCCAGGGGTCGAACCTGGGTCTCCTGCATTGCAGGCAGATTCTTTCCCGTCTGAGCCATCAGGGAAGCCACTCTGGATATGTGATCTTTGGCAATTTAATTAACCTTTCTCGGCTTTCATTTCCTCATCTGTAACATGAGGATACTAACAGTTCCAGAGTTATCAGGTTACTGAGAGAATTAAATGAGTCAATAAATGTAAAAGCAGTTAGCACAGTGTCTGCCCATAGCAAATGCTCTTCTAGAGTGTTTGCTCTAGAACATCATTACCCTTAAGCCAGAACTTCTCAACCTTAACCCATGAATCACCTGGGGATCTTGTTAGAAGCCTGAGAAGGTGCATTTCTCTTTTTTTTTTTGAGCCACGCAGTAAGCGGGATCTCAGGATCTTAGTTCCTGCACCAGGAATGGAACCCCTCCCCTCTGCAGTGGAACTGTGGAGACTTAAGCACTGGACCGCCAGGAAAGTACCAAGAGATACTATACTTCTAACAAGGTCCCAGGGGATGGTGCTGCTGCTGGGCTGAGAATCACACTTTGAGCAGCAAGGGCTCAACCCACTGTAAGTGGTACTGTGTAACCTGGAGCTCAAGGATCATCACTGGCAGAATGGCCCAACCCAATGTACACCCCTTCCCCAGCCCTGAGTCCTAGTGAGGACATAGCATTTCCAAAGTTCTCTGTGCCCGTCCTTTGCAGCTCTCGCTACGCTACTAGTTGTATGGTCAGTGGAAGGCAGGGTCTCCGAGGTGCTCAGTCTGACTGTCCAGCATACTGTAGATGCTGAATGAATATCCGCATGGTAGCATCCCTGGGCCCACTTGCAGGAATACACATGCCCGGCAGCGCCAGGGGCTGCAGCCTGGTGGGGGCTGCACAAAGGCACTGGCTCTCTGTGAGCCCCAGCTGGGCTGGCAGAAGCCCAGGGGGAGGATGGTCACACCCCCTCCTGTTTCACAGCCTGGCATCTCGGTCCTGCTAGTGCCCAAAATACCTCCAAAACAAAGAGGAGGCCAACTACAGCTCAGTGTCCCCACCTGTCCCCCCCGTCCCTTTGACCTCCATTCCTCAGCCAGGTGCGTGTTGGGGGTGGGTAGCAGCACCTGGCTGGGCTCCACCAAGACCTAGTCCCTCTCAGGAGGGCAAGAATCTCCCCTCTGCTGGACAAAGGACCCTCAAGCCCACCTGATCCTTCCTCAACTGTCTCAAGACACCCACCACAAACCTTTTAACAATCATAATAATCACCACAGGAGACTCCCCTGGTGGTCCAGTGGCCAAGACTCTGTGCTCTCAATGAAGGGGGCCCAGGATCCATCCCTGGTCAGGGAACTGAAACCCACATGCCACAACTAAAGATACCACATGCCTCAGCTAAGACCTGGCACAGCCAAATAAATAATTTTTTAAAAATCATAATCATCACCGCCAACATTTATTCCATGCTTACCTTGTGCTAAGCACATTCTAGACACAATTATAACAAGGAGCAAAATGCCCAAATAACAGTGGCTGGATCGACAAACATCAGTAATAGCTATAATAATAAAAATGCTTGCAATGTGCCAGCCACTGTTCTAAGTGCTTTGACATATGTTAGTTCATTGTCTCCCCACAACAGCTCTATTAATGGTCTGTACTATTCTGGACCTCTTTCTATAGATGAAGAAACTGGGCTCAGAGAGGTAAAGTAACTTCCCCCAAAGTCACACAGCTCCGAAGCAGAAATGAGGCCCAGTCAGTACTGTCTGACTCCAGAGTCCTGACTCTGGACATGTTTGTAATACAATCTGACTTTCTGGTCCCTTAAAGCACACGACAGCAAATGACAAGAGCCATGTCCCAAGCACATGTCGTGTGCAGGCATCATCTTTCTTCCTCATGATGCCCTCCGATGCTGCTCCCCATGGACAAGTCCTGTGGCCTCTCTGAGCCTTCAGCTCCTCTTCTGGAAAATGGGAATGTAGGTTTGACCCCCCTGCTGCTGTTCACTGCACCACGATACCACCTCCTCGACCTATTCCTCTGACCTGCCCATGAGGCCAACAGACGAGATGTGTATCAGCTTCCCTAAAGCTTAAAGAGGACAAGGGACATGCCCAAGGTTGCTCGGGGTCAGTGGCCAGGCCAGGACCAGGACCCAAATCTCCTGATCCCCTGAAACTCAGCAGGGACCCACTGCTACCCTGACGCCTAGACTATCTCCCTACAAGTTTCGCTGTCTTGCCGAGCTTCTCAGGTTAAAGCAAACATTTGTTCCCTTCGTCCTCCTCTTCTCCCTCTCCCTTCCGCGTGTCCTCCTCCTCTTCTCGCCCTCCGGAAAGTCTCCCTAGGAGGTGGGCGGACCAGCAGCATCTGCCAAGGCAAGGCCATTCAGAGAGACCGGAGATGCCCGGTTTAGGAGGGGCTGGGGGCGGGAAGGCTTTCAGGCAGCAGAGGCCCCAGCTGCGAGGCAGGGCCAGAAACTGGAGGATGTCTGCCCTTGGATGAGCCACTCGGCCAGGACCATCCAGTGGAACTTTTTGCGCTGATGGAAATGTCCGACACCTGCACAGTCTGATATGGTGGGTGCTGAACACAGGCAGCCACTGAGCACTTGAAATACGGCGAGAGCGACAGAGGAACAGAATATTTCATCTTCATTCACTTACATTTAAATAGCCACATGCACCTGGGGTCTACCATACTGGACAGCAGGGAGCTTAACTGTTCTAAGCCCCAGTCTTCTTGTGTGCTTGACAAGGGTCATGAAACTCCTGATCTCCCTGGCTGAGGACGGCTGAGATAATAAAGCAATGGGGTGCTGCGATACAAGCCCCGCTAAGAGTCTGGATGCCTGGGTTCCAGACCTATGAACGTGCTGTGTGATCCAGGCCAAGCCCCTCAACCTCTCTGAGTGCCCTGGTCATCTGTACAATGAAGAAGTCACTGTGGATCACAGTTTCTTTGCCAGGGGGGTTTAGGAGGGTCTGGGAGCCCCCTACAGTTACATGAAATGTGTCTGTGTGACCACGCATGTGAGAATGAATGTGTTTGGTGTGCATATTTATCAGGGGACAGCAGGCTCCAAACTTTCCCAAAATTCTCAAAGTGCAAAGTGCAGTCTCAGTTGCTTCGGTCGTCTCTGATTCTTTGCGACCCTGTGGACTGTAGCCCACCAGGCGCTCTGTGCATGGAACTTTCCAGGCAAGAATACTAGCGCGGGTAGCCACTGCCTTCTCCAGGGGATCTTCCCCACCCAGGGATTCAACCCGGATCTCCTGCATTGCAGGCAGATTTTTTACGGCCTGAGCCACCAGAGAAGCCCGGCCCTCAGAGCCCCAGTCTAGATTGACCTTGTCCCAGAGTCTTTTAAAAATGGAACTTCAGGTGCCATCCTCATGGATTCCGATTCAGCAGCTTGGATTCAGGGTCCCAAGATCGGTATTTGTAACAAGTTCCCAGCAATTCTGATGTACAGCCGAGGGAGAGAAACACAGGCGAGGAGCCAGCTGGACCTAATGTGCTATGACTTGATGTGTGTGAAACTCCTTATCAGGCAGTAGTACATATTTTTAAAAACCAATTGGGATTTAAGGAAACTAAGAGAGTTAAAGAGGAAATAACCACCATCCCAGCAAAATCCCTCTTGATCCCCTTTCTTCATTAACCTCTGCTGTGGCAGCCACTGTGCCAGGCATTTTATAAATATTAACCCATTTAATCCTCCTACCACCCCCTATGAGGTTGGTACTACTGTCTCCATTTCACAGATGAGGAAACTGAGGCACAGAGAGGTGACTTGCCCAGGATCACACCGTCAGTGAGCAGTGGAGCTGGGATTGAGACCTAGACAGTGGGTACCAGATTCATGCCTCACTCACACCTCCTCAGAGAATCCTTGGCTTTCATCACCTCCCTTCCAAGGCTGAGGATGACCCGGGGCTCCTAGAGGGCACTGCTCCGTTCCTCCTGCCCACCCCACACCCGAGACGACCTCGGGCCCCACACTCACTTGCCCTCGGAGCCGTAGCTGTTCATGCTGTCCTCAATGGACTCGTGGCTGGCCTGGCGCAGGGTCCGGCTGGGCATCTCCACTGCCAGGCCGGTCTCCGTGCTCCTCTGGATGGCCCCCTTCAACCTCCGGCTGTCCCCTTCCGGGCAGAGTGGTCGAGAGAGATGGGGAGAGAGACACGGGATGGGAAGGAACGGAGAGACCAGGCCTCTGGTTAGTCTTTCAGAGGCTGGTGGCTGCCCAGCATTTGTTTTCATGCCCCACCTGGTTCATCAACTTCCTCTAACCACCAGCCTCACCTGCACGCACCCTCCCGGGGCAGCCTGCCCTTTATACTCACCCATCAAACAGCATCACATGAGTTCTCTTAACTGGCAGATTCATTTACATGTACTTTTTTTTTTTAATTGAAGTATAGTTGATTTACAACACTGTGTTAGTTTCAGGTGTACAGCAACGTGATTCAGTTTTTTTTCTCCAAATTAAATTCCATTATAGGTTATTACAAGATATTGAGTATAATCCCCTGTGAAGAAGTGAAGTGAAGTGAAAGTCGCTCAGTCATGTCTGATTCTTTGCGACCCCATAAACTGCATCCTGCCAGGCTCCTCTGTCCATGGAATTCTCCAGGCAATTCTACTGGAGCAGGTAGCTGTTCCTTTCTCCAGGGGATCTTCCCAACCCAGGGAGAGAACCCAGGTCTCTCGCATTGCAGGCAGATTCTTTACTGTCTGAGCCACCAGGGAAGCCCAAGAATACTGGAGTGGGTAGCCTATCCCTTCTCCAGGGGATCTTCCGGATCCAGGAATTGAACCAGGGTCTCCTGCATTGTAGATTCTTTATCAGCTGAACTACCAGGGAAGCCCTATAATTAATTCCCTGTGTTATACAGTAAATCTTTGTTGCTTATCTATCTTATGTACAGTAGCCTGAATCTGTTAATCCCATACTCCCAATCTCTCCCTCTCTCCCCTTCAGTAACCACAAGTTTCTTTTCTGTGTTTATGAATCTGTTTCTGCTTAGTATATAGATTCATTTGTCTTGTTTCTAGATTCCACATATAGGGGTTATCATATAGTATTTGTCTTTCTCTGTCTGACTTACTTCACTAAGTATAATATTCTCTAGGTTCAACCAACATGTACTGTTTCTTGAATTCATTTCTGCCCTGCAATCTTCTCCAAACCATTTCCCTCCTCCTCTTCAGCTACTATTTACTGAGCACCTACGATGTATCATATTCTCTGTCAAGTGCTTTTCGTGGATTTAAACCAGAATTTCTCTACCTCAGCACAACTGGCAAGGGGATGCGTTACTGCCTAGCCGTCAGGTGCTGTCGCGTGTGCTGTGGGAGGTCTAACTAGTCTCCCTGGCCTCTACCCACTAGATGCTAGTCCTCCTTCCAGGTCAGTTGTGTCAGTCAAAAATGTCTCCAGACACTGCCAAACATCCCCTGGAGTGGGGACAAAGATCACCCCTGATCGAGGATCACCCATCTAGACCACTGGCTCTGAAACCACACTGCCCCAGGTTTAAGTCCTGAATCTCCTCACAGACTGTGAGACTTTGGGCAAATTACCTCCACTTTCTCAGCTGTAAAATGGGAGAACAACATGGTCCTTTGCCCTGCTTTTCCATTTTTCGGCTGCACCACATGGCATGTAGGATCCTAGTTTCCCAACCAGGGATTGAACCCATGCCCTCTGCAGGGGAACTATGACCACAGGGAAGTCCGATGCTCTTCCCTTCTATTCCCTGCCTCTAACCACCCTCTCCCCGATCCAGCAGCTCACACCTTCACTTCCACTGCGATCAAACATCACTCAATCCCAGCTCTCCTTGAGCCTCTCCTGGCCTGGCCTCTCTCTGCCCAGTGCTGTCGTGGTTTTCTTCCTGACGCTCACTACCCATGACGTGTTCTTCACTGTTGGTTTACTGACTACCCTCCTCCACACAGATGGTAAACCCCATGAGGACAGCGAATTTCATTGTGTCGAATGTTGAAGCCCCAGGGCCAAGAACAGAGTCTAGCCACGGAAAGTGAAAGTTGCTCAGGCATGTCCTACTCTTTGTGACTCCATGGACTATACAGTCCACAGAATTCTCCAGGCCAGAATACTGGAATGGGTAGCCTATCCCTTCTCCAGTGGGTCTTCCCAACCCAGGAATCAAACCAGGGTCTCCAACACTGCAGGCGGATTCTTTACCAACTGAGCTATCAGGGAAGCCCCTAGCCTTTGGAAGTGCTCAAGTAATAACTGCTGGATGAATGGGTATCCGCACTGAGAGTGGGGTTAATCTTCAGTCACCCAGGAAGCAGTTGCTCCTGCTTGCTCTACTTTTAGCACCGAGGACATGGGGTTAAGGGGCTGGTCCACGCCCTAGGGCCAGAAGGTGGAAGTGGAGGCATGGGGGTGAGGATTTGACCCCAGAGGGGTTGCTCTGCTTCCGTGCTCCACGGCCTGGTGATCAAGGCAAGCTTTACATCCCCCATCACCCTGGAGGGGTGTGGGTTCTAGGAGTGGAGGTGTATCTTTAGTGGGACCTTCCCTGCCTCCCCAGAGTCTGGGATGAGCTGATAGACCTCAGGGCCTTCAGCAGTGCTCGCAAATGGACCCACCCAAACCCCATCATCCTGCTGAGTAAAAGGATGGGGAGCTGGGTCTGTCTGTGGGGAGAGAGGGTGACGCTGGGGCACCTCCTGCTGGACTTCTCCCCGTCTCCCTCCTCCCAACTCAACGATGGTGCCCCCTTCCTCCCTGACCTGCAGGCAGGCAGACACATGCGTGCACACACAGAGACACAGATGCTTTGTGTGTGCTTCTCAGAGGGTGTACCCACATGTTCCTCTCCTACACACATCTGCGTAATTCAGGCACACAGATGCCCACGTACTCAGGAAATTAAACACACACATACACACAGAGGAATATGCCTGCAAAGATGCAGTCTGTAACCCTATGTCTAAGTGTCCACAACTGTGTGCTGCCATGGGTCTCGGCCCTGGAGGAGGGCACGGCAATCCACCCCAGCTTTCTCGCCTGGAGAGTCCCATGCACCGAGGAGCCTGGGTGACTACGGTCTGTAGGGTTGTGAAGAGTTGGACACGACTGAAGCGACTTAGTACGAACGCACCCCTGGGTCTCTGCACACCTGCCATTCTACTTCTGAGGCTAAATGGGCAGGTGTCGGGCGTGTGCCAGTCACACACAGACGTGTCACCATAAGACGTGTACACCAACCCACTCAAGAAAGCACACAGAGAAACTGATACAGCGTGCATGTGTGTGTGTCTCTGTGCGTGCGTGTGTCCCCTGGTGTTTTTTGGCCATGTGGGGGAAGGTGTGTCTCCCTGTGTGCTTCCTGTCATCCCGCCCCTTGGTCTTTCCCTCGTTTGTATCTGAAGTCCCTCTCCCAATAGTTCTCTGTTTCTCTGTGTACAGCAGGGTCAGGGGCACAGAAAGATTCAGAAACACACACATGTTCGCACAGACTCACAGGCACAGAGAAACATCCCTCCACTCACACACATGCGTGCGTGCGTGTACATACACACAAGCACAGTCATGTACAAGGACAACACCCACCCTACACCGGGGATACACCTACACACAAATTTCATCTCTGGATCCTTTTGGGGAAACTTGACCTAAGACAGCTGGCTAAGCTGTTATCCTAAGGAAGTTAAGGTTCAAACATTGTTGCACAGGTGGGTTCCAGAATCACAATGGAAACACCATTCCCTCCAAGAAAACCGGTGATAAAAAGAGCAGCTGCACAAAGATGAAGGCATGGAAGTTCTGAGGGGATGGTTAACGGGGTCAAAGGCGAGGTTCTGTTGTCCATGGTTATCATAAGGCTCCACTGGAGAGACCCGGAGTTTGAGTCCTCTACACTTCGGGTTTCAACTGTGAGGCTGCCCCAAGCTGGCCACTGTGATGTACAAGTAAATGGAGTGTGGATGACCTATTTTTGGCGACCCACTCCCGCCTGCTGTACCCTGTGGGTTTTAAGTCCCTCCTCTCCCAACTTGTGCAGTGTGTGTGTGTGTGTGTGTGTGTGTGTGTGTGTAGCTGGGGGTGGGGGAAGGCAGCAGGCAGAGGGTGTGTGTGGACAGCCAGAGTCCCAGCAAACCACAGCAAACCACAACTTCGGGTACCAACACTGCTACGTGCTAAACACACACCTGATGAGGACGGAAGAGGCAACAAGAATGAAAGGGTTCCTGCCTCCCTGGAACTCACAGCTCAGAGGCTGAGGTGGACATTAAACACAGGATCACACTGATTAATCACAACTATGTAAAGGGTTTGGAGGAGCAAGAAAAAGATGTGATGACAGCACTCACCAGGGGAGGGCAATAGGAGGGAGACTGTTCGAATGACAGTCCCTGCAGATCCGCCCCTTGGCCGCCGTGATGGGGGTCCTAGTGGACCCTCCTGTGCCTGAGCATTGCCAGCACCCTATACACGAGACCCTGGCTACCCAGTCCTTAGGTTTCCTTTCTCTCTAGAGCCTTTCCCATGCTGACTTCATTCTCCGGCCCCACGAGGACCACCCTAAGCAAAGGAATCCTGAGCCTCAAGCTGCAGCCCTTAACTCTGTCAAGAGCAATACTTTGGGGCTTCTGTGGCGGCTCAGTGGTAAAGAATCCAACTGCCAATGCAGGAAACCTGGGTTTGACCCCTGGTCTGGGAAGACCCCACATGCAACCACAACTACTGAGCCTGTGCTCTAGAGCTCAGGAGCTATAACTAAGGAAACCCACACGCCCCAGAGCCCATGCTCTGCAACAAGAGAAGCCACCGTGGGTCTCCTCTGGCGGTCCAGTGCTTAAGACTCCAGGCTTCCAATGCAGGGGGGCACAGGTTCGATCCCCGGTGCAGAAGTAAGCTCCCAGAAACGTGCCACATGTCCCCCCAAAAAAGAGAATGAGAAGCTCAGACACCATAACTAGAGAGTAGCCCCTGCTTACTGAAACCAGAGAAAAGCCCTCACAGCAACAGAGACCCAGCACAGCCATAAATAAATAAACAGAATTATAAATCAAAAGAGAGCAATCCTTCCAACTGCATTTTGGACATCACTACCTGGATGATGAACTGGCTTCCTGAATGCAACTTGTCCCACCCCACTTCCCCCAAACAATTCCTTTTGACTTCTGTTCCCAGTTTTCCCAGCCACCCAGACCCAGGACCCCCAAGGACCTCTCTGACCTTTCCCCCTTTCTCATTAGATGCCAGGTTGTATCATATCTTTCTTTGCCCTTAATATCTCTTAGCTCTCTCCTTTTCTGTCCATTTTCACTGCCAACCACCCTAATTATCCCAAGTCTAAATTATTTTAACAACCTCCTAACTAGTCTCCCTGCTTCCAACCCACCCACTCAGCAAGTCATTAACAGATTAACAATCTTAAAATACCACTTCAGACCAAGACATTCCCTTCCTAGTAATTCATAAATTCACAAACAGACCAGTACACCAAGCTATGCAAGAAGAGACTTCCCCATAGTATCATTTACACCAATGGAATGCTGGAATTAAAGGTCTGTCAATGGGGACGGCTTTACTAAATGACACATCCCCACGATAAAACACTGCAAACGTTAGAAAGAATCATCAAGACCTACATCTTCAGTGACATAGAAAGACTGCCTCAGCATACTGTGGAGTTAAAAAAGCATGCTGCAGGATGGTATGTAAAACAGAAGACCATTTCTGTAAAGCTATAGATAGTGTAGCTTTATCTTTCTTGTTATGCACAGACACAGAAAAACTTGGGAGGATATGACCCAAACTGTTAATGGGGAATAACGATAGGAAGAAAGATCGCTAGAGGGTGTGTGAGAAGATTGTTTTCCTGGTAACTTTTTAAAAATTAATTAATCTTTGGCTGCACTGGGTCTTCGTTGCTGCATCTTCTCTAATCGCCAAGAGCAATGGCTACTCTCTGGTTGCAGGGCACGGGTTTCTCACTGCGGAAGCTTCCCTTGTAGAATACAGGCTCCAGGGCACTCGGGCTTCAGTGGGCTGGGCTGTTCCATAGCACGTGGAATCTCCCTAGACCGGGGATCGAACCATGTCCCCTGCATTGGCAGGCAGATTCTTAACCGCTGAACCACCAGGGAAGTCCTTCTGTAACTTTTTCATCGAAGGATATGATACAGACAGAAATGTGAACAAACCTTTAGTGTACAGCTTGATGGGTTTTCACAAAATAAACACCCGTGTATCCAGGAGCCAGATGAAGAAACAGCATTGCCAGGATCCCTGAGGTCTACAGTGCCCAGTCTTCCAGGCTATATTACTCCAAGAAGGCAGCCACTATCCTGATCTCAAACATCAGATATCAGTTCTGCCTGTTTTTAAACTTTATACATAGAGCATGGTCGGGGGGGCAGCGGGGGCGGGGTTGGCTTCTGCTCAACATGTTGACTATATGAGACACCCACATTTTGTACGTAGCTGTAGACTGTTCATCATCACTATTATACAGTCTTTCACCGTATGAATATTCTGGAGCACAACCTACTTATCCATTGTACAATTGATAAGCATTTCATTTTTTTCCCCCCAGGCTGGGGCTATTAGAAATAATCCTGCTGTGATTACTTTAGCACATGGCCTTTGCTGAATATTTGTACCTGTGTATCTCGGAAATATACCTAAGGGTGGAACTGCTGGGTCATAGGGCAAGCATCTCTTCAGCTTTAGCAGATGCTACCAAATGATTTTCCAAAGGAGCTGTACCAATTTACACTCCAATCAGCCCAGTACGGATATTTTATTTCTCTTTTGTAGGCTGTGGTATCTTCTCGAGGTTTTATAGTTAAATGTATGAATTCTAGAATGGAAATGAAGGTAAAATATAAATTTATAAATAAATCATAACCTCATGCCATGATCCTATTTAAAAGCTTACAATGGCTCCCCGCTGCCCCTCAAATGAGGTACCCCCTTCACACCCCGGTATTCACGACTCACTGTTAGCTGATTCCCCCATCTGCTCCTGGTTTCCTCTCCACCGCTGCACTCCAGCCCAGCTGAGCAACTCTTTGCTTCAGGTACATCCTCCATAGCTTCCTCATCCCCATTCTCTCTCCTTTACTTTCCTGCCATCCTCACCTTCCCTATCAAAATTCTAACCATACTCCAGAGTTAAGCTTTAAATAATAGTTTATCAGGAACTCACCAAACCCTCAGGGCTGTCACGAGGATTAAATATAATGAGGTAATGTAATGATATAATGACACTTAATCCTCCGACATCCTAGGTGGGCTGTGGCACACAGTACACACTCAACAAGATGACTGTTATTAACATTAGTCTTACCAAAAAACTGTTAGCATCATCACTGTGCCAGACGCCGTTCCTACTGTTTTACATAGGCATCGTCTCATTTTAATTCTCACAATAAATTGTGAGATAACTACTATCCCATTTTACAGGACAAGAAAACAAGGATAAATAAGGTTAAGTAGCCATTCCAAGGACACACACAGCTACTAAGGGCAGAACTGGAATTCAAGTCATGTCTTTCTGACTCATGTTTTTAATGAACCACTAAACTCACTATGCTCTATCACAGAATTCAAATGCCATCTCTTCCACAAACCCTTCTCTGATCAAACTCTCTGAGTCCCAGGGGGCACTTTGTCTTCACTTTTATTGGGTATCTATTCCACTGCACCTTGAAATACAGTCCTTGGTCAACCTACTTAATATTCTGTCTGCTGTGTAAGCTCATTCCGCCTTCATTTCCCTTCAGAACCGTGGACAGCACCCAGCATTGCCCATCCCACTAACAGTGTGTTTAATTGAATTGCTTTTATTTTTAGAACATCCTCAAGAAAAGTGTAATTCCTCCAGTAAAGAAAACAAGTGAGTCTCATTCAGCTGTCCATACTGAGTATGAATGTGTTATTGTACCTCCTCTCAAAAGCAAGTATCCATGAAGAAACAGGATAAATGATAATAAATTACTAGTTGACATTATTTTTAGCACTTACTCTTTACCAGACACTATTTTTGATAGGTAAATAGATAGATAGATATACATATATGCATGGTATTTACATATGTTGTGCTATTCGCTTAGTCGTGTCCGACTCTTTGCGATCCCATGGACTGTAGCCTGCCAGGCTCCTCTGTCCTTGGGGATTCTCCAGGCAAGAATACTGGAGTGGGTTGCCATGCCCTCCTCCAGGGGATCCTCCCAACCCAGGGATGGAACCCAGGTCTCCCGCATTGCAGGCAGATTCTTTACCAACTGAACCACCAGGGAAGCCCTTATATGTTAAATTAATATAAATTATAATATACAAATTGTGCGTGTGTGTGTATGCCAAGGTGCTTCATTCATGCCTGACTCTTTGTGACCCCATGGACCGTAGACTGCCAGACTCCTCTGTTCATGGAAATCTCCAGGCAAGAACACTGGAGTTTGTTGCCATTTCCTCCTCCAGGGGATCTCCCTGGCTCAGAGATTGAACCTCTATCTCTTATGTCTCCTACATTGGCAGGCAGGATCTTCACCACTAGCACCACCTGGAAAGCCCAATGTACAAATTATAAATTTATAAATATATATTTGTTTATATACTTATATATGTTCTTATATGTGTGTGTACATGTTAAATTTAGCCATAACTCTGAGAGTCAAGTATCATTATCCTAATTTTACAAAAAGGAGCCAAGCTCAAAGCAGTTCAGCAATTGGCCCAAGGTTATAGCAGACAAGACAGGGCTAGGTTTTAAATCCAGGTTATCTGTAAGATCATATATTCTTAAGCACTTAAGACTGCAGTGATGTGGAAATGGGAGGGAGAGGAGGGAAAGAACACAACCATTCTCCACTTTGACATTTTATCCAAGATGGATCTTTACAGCTTTGTTTTCAAGATGAGATGCCCAAAGCTGAGAAAGGCTGTATGACTTGCTGCAGGTCCCCAGGCTCTAAAACCCCTAACCATGCCACTGTCTACAGTAATTCCACGTCTGTGAGTGGTGCTGCCTCAGTCCATATGATAGGCTGTGAAGTCCTCCATACATAGAGCTCTGGGTCAGAAGGTTACTTCAAACTAGGATAACCCCTGTGGCTCACTGCTCTCCCTTCCCACAGCTCCTGCCTTTCCTGTCCCTTTGAGATAAATACCCTAGAGGTTCCATGGTCAGCCTCTTCCTGGCCTAGCTATTCCCCATGACTTCAAGTCTCACGTCTCCCCCCTGCCCAGGTCCTAAAACTCATCCAAAAATCAAGGACTGAGCCGACAGACAGGAACTCAGGCCTCCACAGCCCTGATGCTGCTTCTGGCTGTGTCTCCAAGGACAGGTCAAGGAAGCACAAACCCTCCGAAGAACCCTTTCCCTTCCCCCTCTTCTCTCCAGAACTGGCAACATCTGCCTTCCCTTAAAATCAGAGAAAATTTCTTTTGGGTGGAACTTAGTGGTCATCCACAGCAATGTCTTCCTTGTGCAGAAGGGCTACTGAGGCCCGGGAGGGACACGGGGCAATGGCCATGTCGGCTTTAGGATTCAGGTCTCGGGTGACACTAGCTGTAAGAGACGTGGGTTCGATCCCTGGCTGGGGAAGATCCCCTGGAGGAGGGCATGGCAACCCACTCCAGTATTCTTGCCTAGAGAATCCCATGGACAGAGGAAGCTGGTGGGCTATGGTCCATAGGGTCACAAAGAGCTGGACATGACTGAAGTGACTTATGCACAGACTCCTAATTACCAGCCTCTCAGCTCCTTATCACAGTAAACAGCCATTCACGACTATTTCTGAAGCATTTTCAAGGGGCAGCAAAGCAAAGTGGTTAAAAGCATGGACAATGGATGGAACTTCCCGAGTGGTCCACTGGTTAAGACTGCACTTCCACTGCTGTGGGCCCAGGTTCAATCTCTGGTTGGGAACTGAGATCCTACATGCCACATGGTACAGCAAAAAATAAATAAATAAAGCATGGACAATGGAGCCTGATGGCTTGGGTTGTACAGCTGGTCTCAGTCACATTATTAGTAGTGCAATCTTGGGCAAATTATTTAACCTGTATCTCAGTTTTCTCCTCTTAAAAAAATGAAGAATATAATAGTATGTGCCTCGTAGGATGTCTATAAGGATTAAATTAGTTAGTATTTTTATTCTTAAGTACTTAGAATAAGGCCTGGCACATAGTAAGCACTATTTAGTATATGACACACAAATATGTATCAATCAATTAAGTAAAGTGTCTAAAAAAAGCAAGAGAGTTCCAGAAAAACACCTACTTCTGTTTTATTGACTACGCCAAAGCCTTTGACTGTGTGGATCACAACAAACTGTGGGAAATTCTGAAAGAGATGGGAATACCAGACCACCTGACCTGCCTCCTGAGAAATCTGTATGCAGGTCAGGAAGCAACAGTTAAAACTAGACAAAAGACAATGAACTAGTTCCAAAATGGGAAAGGTGTACGTCAAGGCTGTATATTGTCACCCTACCTATTTAACTTATATGCAGAGTACATCATGAGAAACGCTGGGCTGGAAGAAGCACAAACTGGAATCAAGATCACTGGGAGAAATATCAACAACCTCAGATATGCAGATGACACCACCCTTATAGCAGAAAGCGAAGAGGACCTAAAGAGCCTCTCGATGAAAGAGGAGAGTGAAAAAGTTGGCTTAAAGCTCAACATTCAAAAAACGAAGATCATGGCATCTGGTACCATCACTTCATGGCAAATAGATGGGAAACAATGTAAAAAATGAGAGACTTTATTTTTTTGAGCTCCAAAATCACTGCAGATGGTGACTGCAGCCATGAAATTAAAAAACACCTGCTCCTTAGAAGAAAAGCTATGACCAACCTAGACAGCATATTCAAAAGCAGAGACATTACTTTGCCAACAAAGGTCCATCTAGTCAAGGCTATGGTTTTTCCAGTAGTCATGTATGGATGTGAGAGTTGGACTGTGAAGAAAGCTGAGTGCCAAAGAATTGATGCTTTTGAACTGTGGTGTTGGAGAAGACTCTTGAGAGTCCTGTGGACTATAAGGAGATCAAACCAGTCCATCCTAAAGGAGATCAGTCCTGAATATTCATTGGAAGGACTGATGCTGAAGCTGAAGCTCCAGTACTCTCGCTACCTGATGCAAAGAACTGACTCCTTAGAAAAGACCCTGATGCTGGGAAAGATTGAAGGCAGGAGGAGAAAGGGACGACAGAGGATGAGATGGCTGAATGGCATCACTGACTTGATGGACATGGGTTTGAGTAAATTCCAGGAGTTAATGATGAACAGGGAAGCCTGGCGTGCTGCAGTCACACAGAGTCACAAAGAGTCAGACACGACTGAACGACTGAACTGAACTGAAACTGCCTCCATGCCTCCTTTTGGGGGATATAAATTTGAGTCTGCTCTGCATCACCAAGGTCACAGCTCACATCCCCACTTACTCTGGCCTGGATGACTGCCAGAGTCAATTAACTCAGAGGCTCCCAAGCACCTGCTTA
Organism: Redunca redunca; assembly: GCA_006410935.1. Lineage (NCBI taxonomy): Eukaryota > Metazoa > Chordata > Mammalia > Artiodactyla > Bovidae > Redunca > Redunca redunca. The sequence goes on from SJYQ01095515.1 coordinate 93,659, forward strand.
GAGGCCAGTGTGAATATGTTGGGAACTTAGTTAAAACAGATTCCTTGGTCTTCTCTCCTGGAGATTCTGGTTCAGTAGGTCTAGGGTGGGAACCACGAATCTGCAGTTTTGGGAAATCTCTGGATAACTCAAATGCTTGGTCAGGAGACCACCCTTACTCTAACTGGTGTCACCGGCTGAGAAATGTCCTCTTCTGTCAGTTCTCCACTCTGTGGCCTGCATGAACTTTCTAAAACTCGGTCATGAATACGTCATCTCTTCCATTTAAAATCTCCAATGACACTCCACTGCTTGCAGAATAAATCCCAATAGCATTAACACACACTGCCTTTCTGACCTGGTCCCAAACTACATTTCTGGTCTTTTTTCCTCCCTTTCCCCAGTGGGCTCTGCATTCCATTCATACTGAATAATTCAGGTAACCCCAAATAGTCCACATATCTTAAAAATATATAACCCCAAATATCTTACCTATCTTGTTACATAGGAAATTCTCAGCATTTTCCTCTCGGGAGAAAGATACTTTTAAAAGCAACTGTTTGTTGATGTATAATATGCAGAATGTACAATTACACAGTGTACAACTCTAAGCATACAGCTTGATGAACATTACAAAGTGCACTCATTTATAGAACCAGCACCGAGACCAAGAAACAGGATTATCGATGTTCCAGAAACACCTCATGAGTAGCAGTCACTTCCCCTCCAAGAGTAGCATTATCCTGGCTTCTAACAGCCCAAATTGGCTTCACCTGTTTTGTACTTCCATATACACAGAATCACCTAGTATATACTCTTCAGTGTCCGACTTCTTCCAATTAACATTACGTTTGTGAGATTCATCCATGCTGATTGCTTCATTGCAGTTCATTTATTCTCATGGCTTCATTGTCTAACATTGTATGAATATATCCAAATTATTTTTATTCTTTCTACTGTCGATGAGCATTTGGGTAGCTTCCAGTTTGGAGATATTACAAATAGCTCTGCCAGATACAATCTTGTGCATGTCTTTTGGTGACCATCTGTGTACACTTCTTCTGGCACATACCTAGGAATGAAATTACTGGGTCATAGGGTATGCATTTGACATGCTCTTTAAATGGGTTAAGCATGATGTGGACTGGAAAGCTTAACACGTTAGATTATCCTTTGGTAAGAAGCAATACTCTGAAGAAATGAGGTACAGGGCTAGAATATTTTGGGAGCAATACTGAGAAAACTGTTGACTGACTAACTGACTTACATACATATTCCTCAAATGTAGTATTTGTTAAGTGAATGTACAGAGGGTAGAGAGCACCAGGACAAGAGAAGAAGTGGAATAGGCCCGAGACACAATAGGCTTTCAAAAAGTGCTGGGGATTATAACTAACCTCTTCAAGGGTCAGGAGTCAATGGCCCACTGATACTATGCATGCATGCTCAGTAGTATCCCACTCTTTTGTGACCCCAGGGACTATAGCCTGCCAGGTTCCTCTGTCCATGGGATTTTTCAGGCAAGAATACTGGAGTGCATTGCCATGCCCTTCTCCAGGGGATCTTCCCCACCCAGGGATTGGACTTGAGTCTCCTGAATCAGCAGGCAGATTCTTTACCACTGATACCACCTCTCACAAAGTTGTCATTATTTCATTGATTCTAAGACACATTTTCTGACGTCTATGAAATTAAGATGTGAAAGACAACTGAGCATGTCAGAGTTAAATTCTGACATGTTTTTTATCTCTTTTGGTGGTACAAAAAATAAAAGTTGTGATGTAATTAGCCTGACAACCAAACGCAGAAGGAACTGTCCGTGGTGCTGATTGGGGAGGGGGTTCTGGGCTTGCCTGAGGCAGAGGTAGCTGCTCACAGGGAGGGGAGACCTCAGAACCAAGTAACCCTATCCCCTGTTTGTTTTAGAACCACAGGCCCTTCCCACAGGCTTGTTGATGTCTCCAATTCCACCCTTCCATGTAAAGACAGGAACTCCTACTACTTACTCGGCTCAACCAGAGCCTATGATAGGTACTCAGTATCCATTACTTCATCCAAGCCACACAACCACTATTGTCTCCGTTTTCAGAAGAGAAAACTGACTCAAGGAGGCTAGTGAACCTGCCCAAGATGGCAAAGCTGTTACATGGAAGCTTGATCCTGGTTCAGGGAAGACCAGAGTGTAATTTTTGCCCTTTAGGCCACTTTTCATTGGGCAAGAGGGGGCAGAGTCCCACAGACTTTTTTCCAAGAGGATGTGAAGGGGAAAGAGGGAGAAATCATGAAAATGCACAGAGGAAACAGGTAGGAGCAAGGGAGGCAAAGAGCACATGATGAGGATTTGAGAACACTAGAGAGGCAGAATTTGAAGATTTCGAGAGGATCAACTGAATAACGAGCTTTGTGACTCTAAAGGGTTCTGTTCCCAGACAGAAATGTCATTCTCACTTATCTAATGAAGTATATATTTATTGAGCTTATTTTCTATACCAAGCTTTTCTTGGTCTTGCAGATTCTTCTTTTAATATTTATTTGTATTTATTTGCCTGGGCCAGGTCTTAGTTGCAGCTTAAGAATTCTTAGTTGTAGCACGTGGGATCTAGTTCACTGACCAGGAATCAAACCTGGGCTCCCTGCATTGGGAGTGTGGCGTCCAAGCCACTGACCACCAGAGAAGGCCCTGGTCTTGCAGATTCTAAGACACAGTCCTTGCCCTTAAGGGACTTATAATTAATAGACAGGGAGGGGAGATGAAACAGAAATATTGATCATTTATTTAAAAAAACCTCTTACTAAAGGCCTTATCCATGCCAGGGCCTGTGCTGAAGACTCCTAACACAAGTGAACTAAAACAAGACCTGCCCAAAACTCCCAGTCTACCAGGAGTCAGCCAAGTAAACGGGCAGTTTTTAACACAAGGCAGTATAATTACAACATAGTGCAGTTCCAGGGCAGAGATACACAGCATATTACAAGAACTGAGGAAAAGAGTAATTAACACAGCACTGGAAGTGGAGGCAGGGTCTGGGCTGTAAGAATTACTTAGCTGCTGAGTTATACTTGACTGCCAATCAAATCGTAAGATTTGCTACCTTTTGGGAGACTACAGTCAAAGGCTATACTGACAAACGGAAAACTGTAGAGGGAAGGCAAAAATGTGAAACCAAAATACAAACTGAGGACAAAGAGTTCTGAGAGCAGAGGAAATGCATTTGGGGAAGGGGACGGTCGTGTAACTTAGCTGGGATGTCCAGGGAAAAGCCATTCCCTCTCCTCAAGCTTCCAGTCTATCGCGAGCATGGGAAGATTCCAGGGTGGGAAGATTTCCTGGAGAGGGGGCATCTCAGCCATTACTGGAAGGAAGATCATTTACAATTCCCACAAGTTTCCCCAGGAAGCCATTCCCATCAGCTCTTGGGACAAGCTGAGCAAGCTTTGGGAGAGTTGGGATGTGAGCAAAAGGAGAGTCTCTGGTTCCATCTGGCACTAGGAAGCTTCACAATCCACAGCTTTCAGGGCTTCCAGGATCTGTCCCAAACCTATACTACAGGTCTGACGTCACGTACACGACAGGTGCTCCACACCGATTACTCACCACTCACCAAACAGCCCACATGCTTCCGTCTGAAGAGCACAGGCTCTGGAGTCTGAACAACCGGTCTTGGGACTTGAAGCACCCCTCTGCTACTATCTGAGTAAACTAAAGGAAGTCATGAACCTCTCTGAGCCTCAGTTCCCTCGAAAAACAGAAATAGTCATAGGACCCATTTTACATTGCTGTAAGGATTAAATGTATTGGTCAGCTACCACTAGGGTGTGCTGCAGTAACAAATGACCCCCAAGTCTCAGAGGCTTATAGAACCTTGGTTTAGTTCTTCCTCATATTAAATGTCCTTTGTGAGTTAGGTGTGGCCCTACTCCATGAATTAATTCTTCTGGGATGCAGGATGAAGAAGGAAGAGCATGTCCTACCTAGGGGATGCTCTTCTCATGGTGGAGAGAAAACAGAAATGATGGAACCATGAGATAGCTCTTCTGGTTACTGCATTTTTCCCTATTGTTGCCAATTAGTCACTAAGTCCTATCCAACTTTGTGACCCATGGGCTGCAGTGTGTCAGGCTTCCCTGTCCTTTACTATCTCCAAGAGTTTGCTCAAACTCACGTCCATTGAGCCAGTGATGCCATCCAATCATCTCATCCTCTGTCACTCCCTTCTCTATGTATATTTCTCTAGGCCTATTTTTTAATATATAAAATAAAGATAAAAACACAGCTCCCAATAATGTGAAAAGGCCAAAAGTGCAGGGGAGGTCAGGAAGTTCTCCCCCTCGACACGAACATTGGAAGGAGATCTCAATAAGCTGCCAAATGATCTCCTGTAACGAGGCAGCATGTTTAGCCCATTGTAGCACAAGTCCACATTAACTGTGAAATAAATCTTCTCATGCCCCTTGTGGGGCTGAACTCTAGAACACAGCATATGTACAGTGACTGTCATGATAAGATGAAGGCACTCAGGGGAATTCCCTGGCAATCTAGTGGTTAGGACTCAGCACTCTCACTGCCAGGGACCAAGGTTCGATCCCTCGTCAGGAAGCTATGATCCCCAAGCTGCAGAATGTGACCAAACAAACCAAAAAGATAAAGGAACTCAGTAAGTGATAGCCACTGCTACCAATTATGGCCTCCCTGATAGCTCAGTTCATAAAGACTCCACCTGAAATGCAGGATGGCATCACGGACTCGATGGAGGCGAGTCTGAGTGAACTCCAGGAGTTGGTGATGGACAGGGAGGCCTGGCGTGCTGCGATTCATGGGGTTGCAAAGAGTCAGACACGACTGAGCGACTGAACTGAACTGAAATGAACTGGTTCGATTCCTGGGTCAGGAAGATCTGCTGGAGAAGGGATAGTCTACTCCGGTATTCTTGAGCTTCGCCTGCAATGCGGAGACCTGATTTTGATCCTTGGGTTAGGAAGATCCCCTGGAGGAGGGAAAGGCTACCCACTCCAGTATAATACTATGAGATAGACAGCAGCATCCCCAATTCCCAGAAATTCTCAGAAAACTGTGCCTCTGAGAACTGAAGCAGTTTGCCCAAGGTCCCACAGCAGGTGAGTGATGGAGGGACTGTGCAAAACAAACCCATCCTATCCATACCTAGAGCCGAACACAGATGTTCCCAGCAGCATTATTCACAAGAGTCAAAAACTGAAACAACCCAAATGTCCATCGACAGATGACTACATAAGCCAAATATATAGTCAGCTATTGGAATATTATTCAGCCATAAAAAGGAATGAATTACTGATTAATGCTACAAAAGATGAACCTTGAAAATATGCAAAATGGAAGAGGCAAGTCACAAAACAACACATATTCCATTGATGTGACTATATGAAGTGTCCAAGAGGAGGCAAATCCACAGAGATAGAAAACAGACTAGTCGTTGCTAGGGGCTGGATTGAGGGGAGACTAGAGTGTGACAACTCATGGGTACACGTTTCTTTCGGGGGTGACGAAAGTGCTCTACAACTGACTGTGGGGATGACTGCATACCTCTGCAAATGTAGCAAAACCCATCAAACTGCACACTTTAAATAGGTGAGTTGTATGGTATGTGAATGATCTCAGTAAAGCTCTGTGTCTGTGTGCATATGTGTGTGCGGTTTCCCAGGCCCTGCTGTTAACCCCTAGTCTGTACTGACCCCAGAGAATCAGGTGGCCGGCAGCATCAGGGTGAGTAGGCTTTTCAGGTCATCACTGGCCTCTGCCAGGGGCAAGAGAGGACTCCAGCTAAGCAAGAGGCCAGAACACAAAGCCTGTCGCAAAGGCCAGATGAATCCTGGCTGTGCGGTTTGGACCTCAAAGCACACGTGTACTCAGATCTCCACTGTGGCAATGGAAGAAGCATGTGGTGATCACGTGGAGGACAGGGGCTGAACGCCTTAATGACAGCCCCACCACGGCAAACCTTCTTCTGTGCCCCACTCCCAATACCACCTTCCTCGGTCTACGCAGGGTCAGCTTCCTTCCAAGCCCATCAGACCCAGAAAAACTAGCCAGGATCACCTGAGACCCACTGGTACCAGCTGGAAACACCTGGCACCAGTACTCATCAGCCCAAAGCCACCTTAGATGAGTGGCTCTCGGCACCAGATGCTGCTGAAGAAGCTGGCCTCAAGCATCGCAGCCTCTCTCAATTCAGTTCAGTCGCTCAGTCGTACGCAACTCTGCAACCCCATGGACTGCAGCAGGCCAGACTTCCCTGTCCATCACCAACTCCCGGAGCTTGCTCAGACTCATGACCATTGAGTCAGTGATGCTATTCAAGCATCTCATCCTCTGTTGTCCCCTTCTCCTTCTGCCTTCAATCTTTCCCAGCATTGGGGTCTTTTCAAATAAGTCAGTTCTTCGCATCAGGTGGTCAAAGTGGTGGAGCTTCAGTTTCAGCATCAGTCCTTCCAATGAATATTCAGGAGTGATTTCCTTTAGGATGGACTGGTTTGCTCTCCTTGCAGTCCAAGGGACTCTCAAGAATCTTCTCTAACACCACAGTTCAAAAGCATCAATTCTTCAGCTCTGCTCCCACTTAACTCAACCAAATCCCATGAGTGCTTAAAAACCAGTCCCTCCAGTAACAGACTTTATTTTCTTGGGCTCCAAAATCACTGCAGATGGTGACTGCAGCCATGAAATTAAAAGATGCTTGCTACTTGGAAGAAAAGCTATGACCAACCTAGACAAGTGTATTAAAAAGCAGAGACATCACTTTGCCAACAAAAGTCCATATAGTCAAAGCTATGGTTTTTCCAGTAGTAATGTATGGATGTGAGAGTTGGACTATAAAGAAAGCTGAGTGCTGAAGAACTGATGTTTTCAAATGGTGGTGCTGGAGAAGACTCTTAAAGAGTCCCTTGGACTGTAAGGGGATCAAACCAGTCAATCCTAAAGGAAATCAACCCTGAATATTCATTGGCAGGACTGATGCTGAAGCTGAAGCCGCAATACTCTGGCCTCCTGTTGCCAAGACCCAACTCACTGGAAAAGACCCTGATGCTGGGGAAGATTAAAGGCAGGAGGAGAAGTGGAAGACAGAGGATGAGACGGTTGGATGGCATCACCAACTCAATGAGTTTGAGCAAACTCCTGGAGATAGTGAAGGACCGGGAAGCCTGGCGTACTGCAGTCCATGGGGTTGCAAAGAGCCGGACACAACTTAGCAACTGAACAACAAACCAGGCACCACCGCACAGGAGGGCAGCTAACCCAGCACCTTCCTAAGGCTTCCAGGTGAGAACCTCCCTACGCACTCACTCAGTGCATGCTGGGGTCTCCTATTCCCTGGATGAAAGTTCTATCCTTTACCTTTCAACAAGTCTCTCCTTTGATCTGGCCTGTTTAAACAAATCCCTCCTTTTAAGCAAATCCCTCTTTTGATCTGGCCTAAACAGTCAACAGAATAGCTGGGACCCATATTGGAGAGGGAGCCTAGGTTTCTTCCCACTCCCTCAAATGACAGCAAGGCTCATGGCCCTCTTGTAGACTGGCAAGGGTGTCTAGACCTCAGCAGGTACTCCATACACCTTCAAGAAATCAAAGGCGACGCTTTCCAAATCCAAATCTATGCTTCTCAAACTTTAAAGTGCAACTGAACCAACTGGAGATCTGGTTACAACGCAGATTCTGATTTGGTAGGTGAGGGTGGGGCCTGAGAATCTCTATTTCTATCAGCCCCTAGGTGTGGCGGATGCTGCTGATCTGTGGCCCACACTTTGAGCATCAAGACATTAATCCATTCTGCTCTCTCTCTTTTCTGACGGCTTTGCCTTTCTTAGGTTGTACAAGGCTCCTCTCGAGAAGCTGATGAAAGCTATTCTCCTTTTCCTTAGAAAAGCACCTGTCAGCACATACACACAGAACACTGCATAACATTTTGAGGCCTGCAGTCCATGGGCTAAAAAAACCCTTCTTTTGGACAAACCGTAGTTCTCATGGAAAAGAGGATATGGTAGAGGACCAATGGAAAAAAGTCCCAGCAGAGTTAGGACTCCTGGGTCTGGTCCCAGCTCCACTGTGGACTCCTGTGTAAAATCCGCTAAGTTTCTGTCCCCCTCTGAGCTTCAGTTTCCCCACCACGAGGGAACTGGACTAGACTCTGATGATAAATAGTTTTTTTCTTTCTTTTGCCAACTCTGATAGCTGTTACCTAAAATATTCGTTGTTAAGAATTCTTAGGCTGTGTCTAGATTTGGCAGAAAGGGTGCTGTGATTGATTGGTGATGCCTGCCATGGTCCCAGGAAAGGTTTCGGGGGTAGGCTTAATAGATTGGTAATGTCTGCCACGCTCCCAGGCCTGGTGGGCTATGGGCTTCCTGCCAGGTAACTAGCCTACACTGGATAGCCCTTCCAGCTGCAACAACCCATAACTCATTTAGAGTCACCCCAAATTGGGGAAAGTGAGGTCTGTGCTTGTCCTCAAGGGGGCAGGAAGGGATTATTCTTTAAGCTGCTGGCTTCTCAAACCTGCTCCTCTGCAGCCCCCTTTGAGAGGAGGTAGCAGAATCCTGGCTCCATGGCAGAGAAGGACAATGTGTCCTTGTGCTCCCATCGTTGGTTATTTTTAACTCCAAGGACAGAGACGCAAGCAGGAACTGAAATATAGAAGGGCTGCAGTGGGCCACCCAGACTCCTGAGGGAGGGGAAGCCCCCACCCTCCCATCATCACCAAGTTGCTCCATCACTGGACAAGTGAGAGTCAAGGCAAGCTGCCAAGGGACAGGGGAGGGTTCCTCGCCTCCCGTGTGAACTTTTCCACGGCTCCGCAGACTACAGACCCTCAGCCAGTTCCTACCCCACCACCAGTGTGTCCTGTCCATTCATACATCCAGTGCTGGCCTTGTCCCAGTGCTGAGGACATAGTGTCAAGCCAGATAGATGGGGGTCCTTGTCCACTGTGCCCTTCCAGTCTAGGGTGGAAGACAGACCAGGATGGCAGGACAATTCGGTGGTCACAACTGCAGTAAGTGCTTGGAAGAGAGCATGGCTGTGGCTACCCCACCCCCACCCCCAGGCCTATGAGCTCTTCAAGAGCTGACATGTGCTTCATCTTCCTATGCCTAGAACTTGAGACTTAACCTGGCACAGAGGAGAGATTTATTGATTGCACATATTACACAGGTTTGTGATTCATCCAGCTCGGCATTTCACATGATGTTCTCTGCATGTGTTAACTAAGCTGGGTGACATGAATTTGAGCAAACTCCCGGAGACAGTGGAGGACAGGGAAGCCTGGTGTGCTGCAGTCCACGTGGTCGCAAAAGAATCAGACACAACTTAGCGACTGAACAACATCGGTGACATCGCCTGGAGTTTGAGGATCCTACGGGGGCCTGTCTCAGACTAAATGAGATCCATTGGCTCATTCACTCTCTCACCAAGCATTTCTCTGAGCACCTTCTATATGTCAAGTACTGTTCTAGGCACTGGAGCTAAAGCAGGGAATAAAAATAAGGGAAACCATCTGTCCTCCTGAAGCTCCGATCCAGGAGAGGCAAGCAAACACCAAAGCCCACAAATACATGAAGACAGAGCGGGTGTCAGAAGGTGATGAGTGGAGGGGTGAGTGTTTCAGCCCAGTTGGATAGAGGTCAGGGGGTGGGGCTCACCATGATACATGAAGCAGGTAAAGAAATAAGCCATGTGGCTTATCTATCTCAGGAGTTAAGTGGTCCCAATACAGAGGACACAAACGTACAGACCCCAGGGTGGATTTACATTCGGCATGTCCGACAAACAAGGAGGCCGAAGAGGCCAGAGCAGAATGATCGAGGGGAGTGGTCTGAGATGATACAGGACAGACTTGGGGAAACAGACATGCTTTACATCAAGCGTGGCATACAAAGCACGGCAACAATGGTGATGATGAAGACCACCAAGATGATAGTGATGATACAAGCAGCTGGCATCCACTAGGCATGTGCTGGGTGCTATACTACCCAATTAACAGGAACTCATTTATTGAATTCTATAATTGAAACCGATTCTATATTATCCCATTTTACAGATGGAGAAGCTGAAGTTCAACAAGATTATGCAGCTGAGAGGTGGCTGGGCTAGAACGGGAACGCTGGCCATCTGGGGCCAGAGTCTGCTGTCTTCTGATCATACCAGCCTTGTTGCACAGACCCTGTGCGTTATACTTTCCTTTCCTCCCTGAGTTCTTAAACCTTTTGGACTCCTTTAAAAACCTTTTGAAATCTGTATATCTCCATTTTTTAAAAATTCTGGTTTTCTACAAGAAAAAAAATACAGATGCACAACAACACAACTTGCACATGATTTCAAAAGGCCAAGGTGATGACTTCTGGCCCCCAAAGGAAACCCTTTACAAACATTTGTAGCAAAAGCAAGAACTGTCAGAGCTTTCCAAAGAGGCATGAGGGGAACCTGGGTTCCTATGCTATGCTAAGTCGTGTCAGTCGTGTCCGACTCTGTGCAACCCCATAGACTGAAGCCCACCAGATTCCCCTGTCCCTGGGATTCTCCAGGCAAGAAGAACACTGCAGTGGGTTCCTATAAGACTAGTTAAAAATACTACAATTTGTCAAGAGTCTACCAGGAATAAGGCACTTAGAGAGTCGTTGTAGTTCATTTAACCCTGTGAGGTGATGGTTAGTAAGCCCACTTTACAAATGGGGACACTGAAGCACAGAGAGGTTAAATGACTTGACCAAGATCACACAGCTGGAATTGGGCAAAACTGTAATCTACTCCAGATGTAGCTGACCCCAGACCTCAGTCTCTATTCCAGACAGCCTCTTTCTGGGTTCCTGAACTGCACCCCTCCCTCATCTTCCCAAAGAGGGCAAGAAATGTGCTTCAGGTCTCAGAGTTCAACATATTCAGAGCTGGATCTAGATCTGTACTGCCCAACACAGCAGCCACGAGCCACATGTGACCACTTAAATTAATGACAACTTAAAAAAATTCAGAATTTGATCCCACAGTTGCACTAACCACAGTTACAGTGCTGAACGGCCACATCTGGCCAGGGCCGTTTTGGACAATGCAGAAACAGAACCTTCCACGGCAGAAATCTCTTATCAGATAGCACCAATCTAGAACTTGGTTTCTTAACCCTTGGCCCAGCACTTCCCCACTGTCAGAGGCTATCAGAAATTAGATTTGCCAGGTCAATGAGATATATGGAAGGAGAGACAGGAACAGGGCAGCTGAAGTTGTACAAAGGAGAGAGCAAGCTCAGAAAGGCTTGAACGAGGGAAGCTTAAGTCAACATCTTATACAGAATAAAAGACACAGGAACCATGGGCTGGGGACCCACCTGCCAGCAAGGAATCCCCGTGTATGTCTAATTATAGGGACCTTCTGCTAGCCACGGGCTTCCCTGGTGGCTTAGACAGTAAAGAATCTTCCTGCAATGCAAGAAACCCAGGTTCGATCCCTGGGTCAGGAAGATCCCCTGGAGAAGGAAATGGCAACCCATTCCAGTATCCTTGCCTGGAGAATCCCATGGACAGAGGTCCCTGGTGGGCTACAGTCCACGGGCTCACAAAGAGTCGGACACAACTGAGCGACTAACACTTTCAGTTTTCTGCTGGCCATGTTTCTCCCAGCCTTGTTGAAGTCCGTAGTTTCTTGAATGGAGACGGGGTCCTCCATCCAGTGCGGAGAGATCCTACTGAAAGGCCAGTTCCCCGGCAGAGAGAACTTAGTGGCTGAAGCTCCTGCCCACTTTCATTGGACAGGAAGGAGGACGGGACAAGCTTCAGACCCAGCAAATCTGGTAGGGCCTGGACTTGGGGACGCCAGGCTGTCAGCACTGGCAGTGACTTGGAGCGGAGCGGGTAGAGCTGCAAACAGTGGACAAGGTGACACCACGGCGGCCAGGGTAGACCGGAAGACCCAGACAGTACTCGGGCTGCAAAGCCAGCAGGGGAAGATGGCTGAGCCGCCAGGCTGCACAGAGCCCCCTGAGGACCAGTTTATGCCTCAAAGGCAACAAAATTGGATTTCTCTGGTGGGAGTGCTGTGGAGGGAGAGAAGAGAAAGGACTCATGGTTGGCTCTAAACTGTCTGGCATGGGGGAGAAGGCTGGAGAAGCCCCTTAAGCTGCACATAATGATCTTACCCTCCCTCCTCTCCTCCCTCCCTCCTTCCCTTCCTTCTTATAGGAACTGACTGTTCCAAAAAGCCTCCTGAAGCTGGAGAAAAGAAGAGGATTAGACGGAAGACATGGATTAAATTCTCATCCCACCTCTCAGCAGCTAACTGGGCTTTAGAAACACCTTGCATGAAGTCACCTCAGCCATTGTCTGACTCCTGCTGCCCCTATGGACTACCGTTCGCCAGGCTCCTCTGTCCACGGGATTTTCCAGGCAAGAATACTGGAGTGGATTGCCATGTCCTTCTCCAGGGGATCTTCCTGACCCAGGAATCGAACCCGCGTCCCTTATGTCTCCTGCATTAGCACTAGCGCAAGTTCTTTTACCACTCGTGCCACCCCTCTGAGCTTCATCTTCCTGTCAGTAAAACGTGGGTGGCTTTACCACCTTCTCCAACAATTCTGTAAGGCTCAAATCACCCTGCATGTCTGTTAGTCACTTAGTCGTGTCCGACTTTTTGCGACCCCATGGACCGTAGCCAGCCAGGCTCCTATGTCCATGGAATTCTCCAGGCAAGAATACTGGAGTGGGCTGCCATGCCCTTCTCCAGGGGATCTTCCCTTTGCAGAGATGGAACCCAAGTCTCCCACATTGCAGGCAGATTGTTTACCATCTGAGCCACCAGCAAAGCCCTAATGATACTCATAATGATGATTGCCAATTAGTGAGAACTTTTTAACAATGTAGCTTATCACCCACTGCTGCTGCTGCTGCTGCTGCTAAGTCGTTTCAGTCGTGTCTGACTCTGTGCAATCCCATAGACAGCAGCCCACCAGGCTCCCCCATCCCTGGGATTCTCCAGGCAAGAACACTGGAGTAGGTTGCATTTCCTTCTCCAGTGCATGAAAGTGAAGTCACTCAGTCATGTCTGACTCTTCGCGACCCCATGGAGTGCAGCCTACCAGGCTCCTCCATCCATGGGATTTTCTAGGCAAGAGTACTGGAGTGGGGTGCCATTGCCTTCTCCATCATCACCCACAGTAGGGCCCATATTCAGCACTCAATGAAAACCTCGTGTATAGTGAATTTACCATGTAAATATTTTACATAACAGTAATAGCAGTAATAATCATCATAATAAATTATTGTACAGTGAGTGCCTTACTACTGTCTCGAGCCTGTAGAATGCGTGTTAGTCAATTCTCCCACTGACCTGAGGGGTAAGTGTCATTATTATCTCTAAGTGATAAGAACACTGGAGAAGACTCCCTTTATGGTCCAGTGGTTAAGACTTCGCCTTCCAGTGCAAGGGGTGCAGGTTCGATTCGTGGTCAGGGAGCCAAGATCCCACACGCTTTGTGGCCAAAAAACCAAAACATAAGACAGAAGCAATACTGTAACAAATTCAAAGACGACGTTAAAAATGGTTCACATCAACAACAAAAAATCTTTAAAAAAAAGATAAGGACACTGAGACATGGAGAGGTTAAGTCATTCATTTAAGGACACAGCCAACAGAGCAGAACAAAAGAGGGGGGTAGGGTTTAAACGTAGGTCTGTCTGAATTTAAATCCATCGCATCTCAAATTCAATAAGCATTTTGCAGACAACAAAAGACTGTACAAATTTGATTTTCAGTGTCATCACCGTGTTAGCATTAATGGTGACGGTGACTCAGGGCACAAAGGGAGAGGACCTTCCTGTAGTCAGGTTGTCTGTCTGTCAGTGCAAGGAACTGCCCCGAGAGGGTGTGAGCTCCCTTCACCGTCATCTGAGGGAGCCTGCACCGGGGGCTCTGAGGCTTTGGTCCCCAGATGGGAGCCTGAGTCAGCACCACGAATCTTAAATGTGGTCAAACACCAGAATCACCTGGGGAGCTTGTGAAGCAGTATCTTTCCAGGTTCCATTGAGACTTTTAATTGAGTGGCTCAAGATCCTAGTTCCAGATGGAAGCGCATGGACAGAGCAGGTGAGGAATCACTGGGCCAATAAAACGCTGAGCAGCCTCTTTACCCAGAAGAATCCTAGAAGCCATGGATCCTAGAAGCTATGGGAGCCACCAAAGAAACCCATCATATGCCCTCCAGAGGCATGCGATCACTTATGACAAAACCTTGCTCTGTGCCAAGCATCACACCCACAGGCTCACAGACTCCTTCTCATCGTTCCCCATCTCCACTTTCCCTTTTCCAGCTTCAGCTTCCCCTCCTCCAGGAAGCCTCCCCTGATACCCAGAACTAGGGACCACCCCCTCCGCTTTGGGCTTCCCCCATAATCAGATTTTCATTTGCGGACACGTGTGTTCATATCCACCCCCACCACCTCAGGCTGTGACGGGGCTGGTGGTGGCTCACTCAAGTCCGTGTGCCCAGGACCTAGGCCCAGTGTAGATGCTCACCAAGCATCTGCAGAGAGGGACCTGCTCTGTTCCACAAAGGACGGGGCAGAGGAGGCAGCGAGGAAAGTAACCGCTGCAGGAAGGAAGTAATCCAGGTCACCAGGTTCGGAGGGAACAGGACCTGCAAATTCTCCCTGCCACTGTTCAGAAGCAGCCCGAAGCAGCCCGGTCTATTTATAGATCGCAAGCCTTCTGCTTCTCGCATTTAAATGCCGGGCCAGGCATGGAATAAAATCCTGGGTAGGTCTGTCAGTTTTTAAATTTATTTTATTTTAACAAGAACAGGAGCGGAAAGCAGGGACAAAAATGAACCAGGGCTATTAGGGTGAGCTGCCTGCTGCTGTCTCGGGTCTTGCCTTGGCAAGCCTGATGTAGTTTTAGACCTGATCCTAGAAATCAGTGCCCCTGTAGAGACCAGCCTGTGAAGGTCCTTTTAAGGTGATTGTTAAATAGTAGCTTTGGTTTACAAAACAGTATCACAAGCATGACCCTGCCTTGGTTTAAACACGCATTCCTGCACATACTCATTGTATGCACGCTCACACACACACACACACACACACAATTGGAGAGAAATAACCCCAAAGGTTAAACATTCTGCTCTTGGATTATAGAACTGGAGTCATTTTAATTTTCTTTCCGTTTGCTTTCTCTGCATTTTCCCAATGTTTGGGTACACAGAGCATAGACTGAGGAGGTTGGGCTCAAGGAAACTGGTTCTGCCATTTGCTAGCTGGGTGACCCTAGGAGAGGTCCTTCTTTCATCATCTGTAACATGGGAATAACAACAGGACCCCCCTTCTGCAAAGGTTCACTCTGAGGACTGTCCAAGATAACATGCGTGAAGTCTTAGCACCACACCGGGAACATGGCGTGTGCTCAGAAAACACAAGCTAGAATAACTCTACAAGCCGAGTTTGTAACTTGTGAAAGCACAAGATGGTTTTAAGAAATCAGAATGATAGGGAGTGACTCTTGCAGCTCATGAAGGGACTAGATTACAGCCGGGGGACGGGATACTCGGAGGCCTGGGTCCCAAACCCAACTGGCAGGAAATGCACAAAAGGACCCTTCCCTCCCCTTTTAATCTCGCTTTTCTGACTTTGAAAAGGATGGTGCTGGTGGGTGGATGGTAAGTACCACCCCTCTGGCCAGGGGCCTAAAAGGATGATGACGACACAGCTCTGGTCTTCAAGAAGGGCCAGGTCATGGACACAGCTCCAGAGCCTTTCCTGCCCTGCCCATCCCCCTCTCCTGGCCCCACCTCTTCCCCACACTTCTCACTTTTTCTAAATTTTTATTGGAGTTGATTTACAAGGTTGTGTTAGTTTCAGGTGTGTCCATTTGCTACCTGTGTCAGCAAAGTGAGTCAGTTACACATATCCACATGCCCACTCTTTTTGGATTCTTTTCCCATATAGGTCATCACAGAGTACTGAGCAGAGTTCCCTGTGCTATACAGTGCTGTGAGCTTAGTCCTCAGTCGGGTCCAACTCTTTGCGACCCCACGGACTGTAGCCTGCCTGGCTCCTCTGTCCATGGGGATTCTCCAAGCAAGAATACTGGAGTGGGTTGCCAGGCCCTCCTCCAGGGGAGGAGCCCATGCTATCCAGTGGGTCCTTATTTACTTTATGTATAAAATAGTGTGTATATGTCAATCCCAATCTTCCAATTTATCCTTCTCCCCCGACCTCCTAATAACCATGTTTTCTACAGATTTGATTCTACTTCTATTTTTTAAAATTATTTATTTTTGGCTGCAGTGGGTCTTTGTTGCCACGTGAGCTTTTCTCTAGTTGTGGCAAGTGGAGGACACTCTCTGGTTGCTGTGTGTGGGCTTCTCCTTGCGGTGACTTCTCTTGTTTTGGAGCACAGGCTCTAGGGTGTGCAGAATTCAGTAGTCGAAGCCCCCCAGGCTCTAGAGCGCAGGCTCAATTGTTGTGCTTTACGGGCTTAGCTATTCTGAGGCACATGGGATCTTCCCAGACCAGGAATCGAACCCTTGTCTCCTGCATTGGCAGGCGGATTCTTTACCACTGAGCCACCAGGAAGCCCTTCTACTTCTGTTTTGTAGCTCCACACCCCTCTTAATGCACATACCCACAAGGTATCAATAAACCTCAGGGTGCTCCTCCCTGTCCACACAGGACCCGCAGTGGCCTATAGACCTCCCTCCCCGCCCCCCACTCCAGCCTGGTAAACAGCTTCTCACCCTTCTAGGCTCTACTGAGCACCCCCTGCTCAATGGGGTCACCCAGTTATCTAGTTATCTGCTCTGCTTGTCCCTCCTCTTTGGCTGAGGGAGGCCCCCGTCTTACTGGGCATCTCCCTTCACACTCACCACATCGGAGCAGGGGGTCAGTAAATATGCTGAGTGCATAAATGACGCTTTTTAAAACAAGCAAGGGCAGGGGAGAGCAGTGGTTTAGGCCTACAGATTCACAGGTCAGGCAGACCTGCATTTCACCTTACTGTTGAGCAACCCCGGGCCAAAGATAAGCCTCTCTTCTCAGAGCCTCAGTTTCCTTACCTGTTCAATGGGCATGACAACTGTACCCCGCCACTTCATATCATGAAGGGGGTTTCAATAGGATTATCCAGGTAAAGTGCTTAGAGTACCTGGCATGTAAGAAATACAAAATAAACATTTGCTATCATGATGAGGACGATTATGGAAAATGTAAAATGACTTAATGGCTATCTTGGGACCCTGGAGTGTCAGCACCTTCCCTTCTGGTCTCGCTCAGGGCCCCTCTCTGGTTCAGGTCCAGGGAGCACTATGGACTATTGAACAAGTTGCTACCGCACAAGCGTGCCCAATTGAGGTGAGCAGAAATACAGCCTGTTTTCAATGGCCAGGCAGCACACCCCACAGGCGTGGGAGAAGGGGAAGCCTTCTTCTAATTCATCCTCCTACAGCAGCAGTCCAACTTTTTTGGCACCAGGAACTGGTTTCATGGAATACAATTTTTCCATAGACTGGGGTAGAAGGGATGGTTTCAGGATGATTCAAGTGTATTACATTTATTATGCACTTTATTTCTATTATTACATCAGCTCCACCTCAGATTATCAGGCCTTAGATCCCGAAGGCTGGAGAGTCTGTCCTACAGGAGGTACTATTTCTTTTTTTATTTTGGCTGCTCTGTGTCTCAGTTGCGGCACTTGGGACCATCAGTCTTCGCTGTGGCATGTAGGGTCTAGTTCCCCGACCAGGTATCAAACCCAGCACCCCTGCACTGGGAGTCTCAGCCACTGGACCACCAGGGTAGTCACAGGAGGTAGTACTATTTTAAATTCAATCACCTGGAGTGGGGGGTGAGAGGTATCTTTGTCTACCTGGTACAAACATGCTATACAAACCATGTGTGTGCACCAGGGCCCACACGTGGTACCAGGAGGGGAAGGGCCACCCCTGGGCAGCTCTCAGTCTAAGTTCAAAGGATGGTGCAAATCACCCACCCAACAGTGTGGGGCCCAGGGCGAAAGGACCGTAAGTCACATTTATTCTAAATATCTAAAAGTTATAAATCAAGCTCTTAAATAAAACATGTTCTATCCTTCCACTCTGACAAGTGTGCCTTCATAATGACCTTGAAGGCCAAGCCAGGTTCAGATTTAGACTTCTCCGAGTTCCATGGCTGAATATGGAGAGAGGGGTGGAATATGATGGGCCCTTCGCTATTGCCCTTCCCTTCACCCCCACCCCCGTGTACCTGGAGGCCCACTCTGTGTACCTGTGCTCTGTTCTCACCTCCACAAACAGCTACTTCAGGGCCACGTTATCAGGACACTGGCGACGGAGGATGGGCCTAGGGGTGGGGTCTGGACAGGCACCCCAGATACTGATTCAGGGCCATCTGGATTGGGAATTCCAGGGTCCCACATACCTGGAATATGGCCTAGAAAGAGGGGTCCAGGTGGGCATGAACCCACTGCCCCAGAGATTCCTCACCCAGTGAGGAGGGCTGGAGATCAACACAATGGTGCTGGGGACCCCAGATCAGAGCCCTTCTCTCCAAGATCAAAGGCAGGAACAACACCACCTATGGTTCCATCAGCAGTCAGGTCAACCACCCACTAAACCAGTCATGAGAAAAGACACTGGAGCCTGACACAGGGCAATCCTCCTGAAGACTATGGTCCAACGTTTAACGAAACCCTTTCACAAATCCACAGGTTTGGGGGTGAGGTGGGCACGTGGCTCCTCCCACTTTTCTTTCCCTAGCAAGGCCCAGATTTGGAGGTTTAAATATCCTGGGAGGCCCAGGGCACCTGTAGGCCCCGTCCTTCTCCGAGCCTTCTCTGGGTCTGGCAACATACACACCCCACTCTCAACTCTTGCCAGGGCTGGGGCTGCAGACAACCCTTAAAACCCAACCTTTAACTAAAGAGTGGTTTTCCTTTATTATTTTTTTTTAAATTTTTTTAAGGATGTAGACATTCACCTCCGGAGAGAAATTATGGGTTTCAAGAGTCCCTGACAAAGGGCTTCATTCCAGAAATGTAAAGCCAGCATTTTAAATTTGGTTCTTATTCACTGCTGGGAAGTATTAGAATGAAGATTACAAATTTAATAATGCAACGCGACAGGAACTGGCCCGGCCTCGTCTCCAGGAGAGTAATTTGTTCCTGCCTTCAAACTGGCACTTCCCAGCACCCCCCCCACCCCCCGCATCACCAGACCAGCCTGGTGACACGCTCCTGACTTCCTGCCTTGTGCTCTGACCCACACGGCCGGCCTAGTCAGCCAAACATCATCACAGCCAGGGTCTGAGGAGTCCATGCTAGGATGCTCCGACCCACTTAAGGAGAGTCATTATCACTAAAGGGAGCCTCCCTGGGCCTCTTGGCTCCATTCTTCCAATCCGCAGCCACAGAGGTCTTTTTAAACCCCAGATCTGAGTCTGTCACCTCTCTGCTACAAAAACCCAACAGGTGTTCAGTTGTCCTGAAATTCAAGGCCAAGATTCTTGACTTTAAAGACCTAGCATGATCTAGTACTTCACTGAGCACGTGTGCCTCTGAAACCATATGCCCCTCCCACCCCAGGGCCTTGGCACAGCTGCTAATAGTAATAATGCAATAATATCTGCAGCGGATTGACTGTGTGCCAAGCACTGTGCTAAGGGCTTGACAGGTGTCCTCTCACGGATTCTCATCCCTACCCCGTGAGGCAGGTGGTAGAGTCATGTGGGTAAGCTCAGACTCTGGAGTCAGACATCTGGGTTCCAGTGCCGCTTCTGGCTCTTCCTAGCAGTGTCATCTGGAGCAGCGTGCTTCACCTCTCGGTGCCCGTTTCCTCGTCTATAAAACAGGGACGGTGACAGTACCTGCTTCACAGAGTAGCTGCGGCTCTAATGAGTTAAGGAAGGTCAAGTGTCAGGATGTGACGTGATGGGCAGCGTGTGTTAATCATCGCTGTCTTCTTCTTAGAGAGTAAGAGACAGAAGCAGGAGTGATTAGACAGCGTGGTCAAGGTCACACAACTATCAGTGGGAGTGTGGCCTCCGGACGCTGAAGACTTCATTTATTGCCATGACACATCCATTGTGGAAAATGCCAAGAAAGTGCAAACTATAAAACAAAAACTGTCCATAATTCTACAATTACAGTTAATATTTCCACCCCTATGCAGGCATGTATATCTGCATGCTAGAAAGAAAGAGGGGAGAGAGAGACAGATTAGGGGGTGGGGGAGACAGCCACACAGATCGACAGAATCCAGGATTTGATGCCCCCAACTCCCAAAAGTGACTCCCAAGTCCGTGCTTTCAGCGCCCTGGCATTCTATCTCATTTCCCTCCCCTCCCCTGCCTTCATCTGGCCAATCCACTCATCCCTTAAGTCTCAGCTTAGCTGCCTCCTTCCCTCCCATCCCCCAGGTCATTTCCTCCAGCTACAGCATCCCCCCGCACCCTACACTTGATGTGTATGGCACTTACCACAGTAATGATCAAATTATTCATTGTTCCTTTGGGTTCTCGAATGTCTAACCCCACCCCTACCCTCGCCAGAGTGTAAACTCCATGAAGGCAAAGACCCGGCTTGTCTTGATTCATCAGCACCTAGGACAGGGCCTGGCCATCAGCAGCCACTGGAGAACAGGGAGACACGGAGGGGAGAGGACAGAGGGAGGGCGTAAGGGAGGCTGGAGAAGGTTTGGGGTTCATCCCCACCCTTCCCAAATCAGTGCCTCCCAGTGGAGTGCAGCTGAGAATCACACAGTCCCTGATCTGGAAGGGCTCTGAGTGTGGCAGTGAAAACTGGTATCAGCCAGACTTTGCAACTGCTAGAGAGAGAGAAAACACGCTCAGAGTGCCGGGTGAACACCCAGGAGGAACAATCAACTCCACCTGAGACAAGAGAGGTATGCTTCCTGGAGGAGGTGGCATCAGACCCTGAAAGGGAGGGGGAGGGCATCCGGAAAGATGAAATTGCCAATTTGCCAACTGCAGAGGCACGGGAGGTAGAAAATGCGAACAGGGCTGCCAAGAATGGAGGAGGTGATTTTTGCCTGGAAGTAACAACTGGCTGAAAAGGCTAGAAAGTTAAATCATCTGGTGCACCCCAAAATTCATTTCCCTATTCATCTTGTCACATTCTGATACACTCTCCAAACACAGTCAGGCCTCACAGCTGGCAAGAGCCATCATCCCCTACCCCATCCACCTTTCCCACTTCAGTGACCGCTGGCCTGACCTCCTGGGGCCAGCCCCTCTTATTCTTGGCTGAGGGTTTCAGACAGCCCTGGTGCCCACCCTATCCCCACCCCTCAACCAGTGCCCGATGGGGGTTGTATAAACACATCAGTTCCCTCACTCCTGGGGTAGGGTAACAGAGGTACATGCTGTACTCCAGGGGTCTGCATACTAGGGCCCATGGGCTAATCCAGCTCTCTGCCTGTTTTTGTAAATAAAGTTTTATTAGAACACAGCCCCAAGCATCCGTTTATATACTGTCTTTGGCTGTATTCCAACTGTGTAATTGAGCAGCTGAGACAGTGACCTTATGACTCATAAAGACTAAAACATCCAGGGTCTGTCTTTTACAGAAGTTTGCTGAGCCATGTTCTACGGCCTCCCAGAGCTCCTGATACGACCTGACTTTGTTGCCCTTGGTCAGGGGTAACTTGGCTGATAATACCGACTGCCTTTCTCACTCCCCTCCTAGAGTTTCACCCGTCACCATCATGAACCACGTGAACCACATACAACTGCTATTTGGCTGTTTCGACTCCCATAAATGGCAGTTTCCTATGGTCCAACCGAATACTTTTTAAAATATTTATCTGTTTGGCTGCACTGGGTCTCAGCTGTGGCACACAGGATCTTTTAGTTACAGCATGTGGGATCCAGTTCTCTGACCACAGATCGAACCCAGGCCCCCTGCATTGGGAGCATGGAGTCTTAGCCACTGGACAACCAGGGAAGTCCCAACCTAATCCTTGTACTCAAATGCTTGCTTCACGGGAAACACAAGCTAGGACAGCAAGACAAGCGTCACTGCGCCCATTTCACAGACGGGCCCTGATCTGACTCTGTTTCTGCACACACACAGCAGAGGTCAGCTCCGGGCTCTGGACTCCTTGACTCCACCCCCAGTCAAAGCCTTGCCAGGTAACTGCTACATGTAATGCCCTTAGAACACCTTCCGGGCTAAACAAGGCTTACAGTCAAGGACTTGTTTCACCTAAAGAGGAAAGCAGGGCTCAGAGAGACCTACCCAGGTTCACTCGGCTGGCAAATGGGAAAAATGAGGTTTCAAATCTAGGTTTTCTTATGACAAATTCATGGTTCATTCCATGACAAATCAGCTACCCCTTAGTCTTTCACAAGCAGTCTGTCAAGGCCCCTGCCCACTTCTCTGGAAATCAAGCTGATTTTCCAGGAGGCTCAGATGAGATCAAACAGACAAACATGCTCTGTCAGGCCCAAAAGGTTTTTATGTTTGCAAGGTGCAAAACAGAAAACCAAGACAGACACCTTTCAAAGAGGTACCTGGAAAGAAACCTACTGGGAAGCACAAAATATACATCTATGGTCATGAACAGAATCAACTGCAGCACAGACTTATTTTCTTAGTTTTCTGGCTGTCCCGTGCAGCACATGGGATTTTAGCTGCCCAACCCGGGATTGAACCGATGTTCCCTGCAGTGGAAGGGAGGTTCTCAACCACTGGACCACCAAGGAGGTCTGGCAGAGTGTTGTAAAATTCATAAGTGTTGGAGGCAGGCGTGGTGCAGTGGTAAAGAATCCACCTGCCAATGCAGGGGATGCCAGAGACTGGGGTTCGATCCTTGGGTTGGGAAGATCCCCTGGGTAGGAAATGTCAACCCACTCCAGTATTTTTGCCTGGGGAATCCCAGGGACAGAGAAGCTTGGCAGGTCACAGTCCATGGGGCTGCAAAGAATCTGACCCAGCTGAGCACACATACTCATATGCACTGGGATCGAAGCCCTGTCCTACCCTTCACTAGCTTGACCATGGCCAAGCCAGGAATCCATCCAGACACTCGATTCTTCCAGCCCCACCTAACGCTATGGTCATGCACACCTCATGGGACTGTAGAGAGAGCAACCTGTAACAGGGGTGGACGCTGCCCAGCACAGAGCTGGCCACACTTGTTCTCCCCACTCTGTCGCCAGAAGTTCCCAGACAGTGGATGGGTGGACCCACCCAGCCAGAGCCCCTCCACCAAGGACACCTATCCCGCAGCTGCTGTGAATTTCTGCCATTCTGGCTCCCAGCTGCCCCTTCCTTGGAGAACTTCTCTGAGCAGATCTGAGCTGCCTTGCCCCAAAACTTACGTCCCCCTTCACAGCCCAGGACTGTCTGATACAGTAGGCTGATCAACCTACTGATGCCCTCTGCCCTCCAGAGCTTTCCCTGGGTCAGGCTGAGGCTGGCCTGGAGCAGAGTGACCATTATCAGCTCCTTTTTTTTTTTTCAGATTTCCTTTTTGATGTGGACCATTTTAAAAGTCTTTATTAAATTTGTTACTATATTGTTTCTGTTTTATGTTTTTATTTTTTTGGCCACAAGTCATGTGGGATCTTAGCGCCCCAACTAGGGATTAAACCATAGCTCCTGCATCGGGAGGTGAAGTCTTAACCACTGGACCACCAGGGACATCCCCAGTTGCTTCTTTTCCTGCTCATCCTGTATCCTGGTCTCACCTGAGATTACTGCATGCCATCTGCACAGGGAGCTACGTCTCAGTCCAAGTCAGTGGGAGCAGGAGGGCATTCTCCCATCTCCTCTAATCTTTTCAATTTGAAGACCACCAAGAGGAGTCTAAGAACACCACACGTGTTCATTTCTCCCTCCCTCGCAGCACCCACCTGATTCCCATCAGGGCTCCCCAGCCTGGGGGTCCCTCTCCCCAGACTCAGCACAACCAACAGAAGCTAAGCAGAAGTGGCTGCAGCTCCCAGGGGCCAGACGACTGCAGGGTGGGTGGGCCTGGGTCTGGCTGGGCCCCCAAGGCCCCTGGTCCAGTCTTGGTGTTGGGCCCAGGTAGATGAGAGATGTTTCTCGGGGCATTTGCTGAGGAACTAATGAATTTCCATTCCAGGCCCCAGTTAGGGACACGTCCCCCCCATTTGCTCCCAAGGCAACTACCAAGCAGCATTTCTCAGGGACCCCGAGGGCTGGAAATGCAGGAAATGGACTGGGAGCCTCGGGTGACGATGAGGCCCAGGGTGGCCACCTGGATCCCCTGGGAGAGAAGGAGGCCCTGGCTGGGCTTCCAGAAATATCCATTCTGCCCCTGGTTTTGCCAGAGACCTGCTGTGAGGCTTTGGGCAAACCACGCAATCCCCGTCTGGGCCTTGGTGAGAGGACTTCAAGAGACTTCCAGCTTAAAGGTTCTGAGACAGTTAACAGCTAATACTCTTAACACACCCTTAACTGCATGCGGGCTCTCCACAAAGCATGTCACAAATATGTACTCATTTAATCATCCTGACATCTTCAAGGCAGGAAGCAGCGATTACTAGCCCTTTTCACAGCTGAGGAAACTGAGGCTCAATGAAGTAACCTGCTGAAGACCACACAGCCAATAAATGGTAAAGCCAGGCTTCAAACCCAGGACACCCAACTATGGAGTGTGTACCATAATCACCGCTATGCTGTACTCCCTGGGTATCATCTGACAACTCTTGAATCCTCACAGGACTGGGCACCGTCATAGTTTCCTATCACACAGTCATGTCTGACTCTTTGCAACCCCATGGACTGTAGCCCGCCAGGCTCTTCTGTCCATGGAATTCTCCAGGCAAGAAATTCTGGAGTGGGGAGCCATTCCCTTCTTCAGGGCACCCTCACAACCCAGGGATCGACCCTGGCACCACCATAAAGCTTAATAGGAATTTGCTAACTGGAAAAGAAAGAAAAAACTGGTAACCTAAAAAACCGAGATGGTGGTTTATGGGAGTGGGAGTGGGACAAGGTCGGTGAGGTGTGAAGGAGACTGATGGTTCCCTGGGTGTCCTTTGGTGCTGTTTGGCTTTTCACCACATAACAAGTTACAGTCAGTAACGGCAGCATAAAGGGTTGTGGGAGCTGGAAACAGTGTTTGTCTGGGGAAAGGGACAGGAGGCCCAGAAGACGGAGGTGCCTGGGGCCCTTTTAGCTGGGTAAAAAATGTACCATCTGCATATATTACTTAATCCAAATAATACTCATTCTTTTAAAAAGTGTTCAGGGACTTCCCTGGGGTCCAGTGGCTAAGAATCCGCCCGCCAACGCAGGGGACATGGGTTTGATCCCTGCTCCAGGAAGATCCCACATGCCGCGTGGGGCAACTAAGCTTGTGAGCCACAGCTCCTGAGTCCACTCGCCTGGAGCCCATGCTTCGCAACAAGAGAAGCCACTACTCCGCAACTACAGAGGAGTCCTTGCTCACCGCAACCAGAGAAAGCCTGCCCACAGCAACGAAGACCTGGCACAGCCAAAAAAAGATTTTTGAATTTTAAATAGTAGTAGTGTTAGTCGCCCAGTCGTGCCCCACTCTGTGAGCCCATGGACTATGGCCGGCCAGGCTCCTCCCTCCATGGGATTCTCCAGGCAAGAATACTGGAGTGGGTTGCCATTTCCTTCTCCAGAGGATCTTCCCGACCCAGAGATCAAACCCAGGTCTCCTGCACTGCAGGCAGATTCTGTACAGTCTGAGCTATAGGGAAGACTCGTTTAAAAGTAGTGGTATTCAGTGACCCATCAGCCAAGAATCAACTAAAGAGAAACTGGCAGGAGAGGGGATGCTCGAGGGATGAAAATGACCTTAGAGGCACAGGTATGGGAGGAACACCAAGGAGGAGATGCGGGCTTGGGAGACTCCGGCTGTATCTAAATCAAGCCCACTAGATACCTCGCTCTGAAAACGGGGATTCAGAGGCCCAAAGACAATGGGAAGTGGCCTTAGGAGATGCTACGATCCAGGGGCTGAATGGAGACCTCTTCTCCTGACTCCTAACGCAGCTTCTCAGGCTCCACTGGGCACACAGTAAACACCAACTGTGTTTGTGTTTGGAACCCGAGCCAGGAGTCCCAGCCGCAGGGAGTGCACTCCCACCATCCCGCCCTTCCCGTACCCAGGATGTCTACAACAGCAGGAAAGGCAGCGCTGCAGCGGCCCAGATGCCTTCTAGGCTCCACACTGGCATTTTCCCTCATTCTCACAAGGTAGAGTTACTCACTCCAGTTGACAAAGGATGAGGCTGAGGTCCAGAACAGTGATATGTCGAGAGACATAGCCAGGACGTGGCAGAGACTCAAACCTGGGTTTGGAGGCCTCCAAAGTCCATGCTCTTTCACGATCCTGAGCCACCCCTCTTGGAAGAGTACTTCCCATCAGTTGAGGACAAATCCCAACTGGAATGTATTGGTGAATGCTTTTGTCTTTAGACTGAATTGTATGGGACTGGATAAGATTCTTATCACATCATAAAGTTTGTCCCCGCCACACCTTCAATCTGAGCTAAACCTCAACCTTCCCTAAGAAATTACCAGCGATGCCTTTCTTAGAAACATCTAAATAAACTGACTCAGTAAAGTCCCTCGGTAGAATTTCCCTACTTTTTACCCTTTTACATTGATGGTTCCTTTAATTTACTTCTTCCCAGCGGAGACCTGTCCTCAAATGAACCTCCTGGTTTTAACACATAGTTCTGCCTTTCCTCAACGCAAGAAAGGGGTGGCATCCTATTCCCTTTGGTAAAAGGTGCTAGGCCTGAGCACCTCAGAATCTCCAGAGCTGAGGCCAATATGTCACAAAAGGATATTATGGGTTGATGTGTTATTCATGTCGACTCATTTATCATTTATACAGATGGCTTCCAAAAGGATTGATGGAGTTCTTCACATTAAACCTGGTGCAAAGCAGGGCAGCAGCTGAGACCCATCTCATCTGAGACCTTGTGATGGAAATAGGCGTGCCTGAAGGCTACACACAGGTACCGAATCTGGTACCCAATGTCCCAAGCATCTAAGAAATTTAAGAAGGCATCCCAAGTTCAGAAGAACCCTTCATTTCTCTCCAGCTTTTTTCTCTAACCCAGTGATTCTCCAAGTAGGGTCTGGACCAGTATCAGCATCACATGGGAACTTGTTAGCAATGAGATTTTTCAGAAACTTCCTTGGCAGTCCCACAGTTAAGACTCTGAGCTTCCACCACAAGGGGTGTGGGTTCGATCCCTAGTTGGGGAACTAAATCCCACATGCTGTGTGGTGTGGCCAAAAAATTTTTTTAAATAAATGAGATTTTTAGGTCGCAACCCAGATTAAAGGAGAAACTTGGAGAGAGGCCCAGCAATCTATGTTTCAACAAGTCAACTTGATGATTCTGACCTGACAGTAACAACCACAACGCCAGTGGTAACCTCTAACTGAGCATCTACTACGTGCACAGGATTAAACCCATAATCTCACGGGTCCTTATAACTGAGGACCACGTGCCCAGCTCTGAGGTAGGTGTGTTTTGTGCATTATGTCAATTTACTCCCTACAATAACCATTTGAAGAACTTACTTTTTTTTTTCTTTTTTTTGTCCGCATCACATAGCATGTGGGATCGCAGCTCCTCAACCAGGGAGCGAACCCATGCCCCCTGCAGTGGAAGCACAGAGACTTAATCACTAATGGGACAGCCAGGGAAGTCCAAGAACTTACCATTATTAGGCCCCCATTTTACAGATGAAGAAACTGAATCCCAGAGAGCTGAAGCCACTGGCCCAAGGTCGCACAATTCAGAAATGGCAGAGGTGAGATAAAAATTCAGGTGTGCTGGATTCCAAAGCCATGTTCTTTCTGTCCCACCCTGGAAGCTCCCCAGAGTTTCCCAGTTATATCACCCTGAGAAGCAATACAGCTGGGTCAGATGAGAGCTGAGGAGGAGAGGCGGGGCAGGCAGGGAGAGCTTGCCTGGGCAGAAGAAGCCCAGACTCCACACTACCTTCCAGCTACAATGGGAAAGGAAGCCACATGACACATTTAAAGTCACCTGTGTCTAAGGAACTCGAAAGACTGGGATTCAGGAGGCAGTAGTTCTTGGCTTCTGACTTTACCCAGCTGAGGGTCTTTCTCCTTCCCACTCTGAACCTCAGTTACCCACATTCATATTCCTTATCAGTGTCTACAAGGCTCACTTGTGCCCCCAGCTTACTTCTCTGACCTTACCTCCCCTCATGCACCCTAATCACGCTGGTCTGCTTTCTATTCCCTAAACACCCAAATTCATATTGACCTCAGGGCGTTTGTACCACCTGTTCTGGACACCTAAATCCCTCTCCCCCTTCATACTCCCGTGGCTGGCTCTTTGTCATTTAGGCCTCAACTCACCTGTCACCTTCTCAGTGAGCCTTTCCTGACTACCTTACTTCATGTCCTACCCCATCAACCTGTCTTCTTTTCATTTCACTTAACACAGACTGAAATTATTTATTGCTTAATTGCTTCCCTGCTTATTATCTGTCTCTTCCACTCCAGAACATAGCTCCATGAGAGCAGAAACTGTCTGACTTGATCCCCGGATACAGCCCCAGCACCTAAAGAGATGTTTGGCGCTGAGCAACTAATTAAATATGAGTTGAAGAAATAATACCAGCAAAGAAGAAGACCTAGACTCAAAGGTCAGGGGCCTGGATCCTTAATGTTGTCCTTGGCAAGGTGCTCTGCCTCACTGAGCCTCAGTTTCCCTCCTTGCCTAAAGAGGAGTGTGGACTAGACGCTCTCCAAGGGGCCTTCGAAGATCGCTAGTCTAGGAAAGCCAGGCCTGGAAGCCGCCCAGCTGGTCCATCCAGAAGAGGCACCTGGCCAGGGTCCCTGCAGCAGCTGCCCCCTCCCCACCCCCACCCGCATCCCTGCCCAGCCACGCAGTCATCTCACTCCCCCGTCGCAGAAGCTGTTAATGAAGTGCGCACTGCTAAATGCAGTTACAATTACGGGGGCTAAGAATAAGGCGCTGACATCAGCCTTGTCAGTTTCCGAGTGAATCAGAAGGGGAGGGGGGAGGAAGGAGAAAAGGGGAGGGGGGACGGCGCTCTGGAGCTGTCAAGTGGAAATAGCACAGCGTTAAATATAATCCAGCATTGGCCTACATCGGTCTGGAGAGGCAGGTGATAGATCGGCCCCCAGGGCTGGGGCAGACAACTGGATTCTTCAAGGAGGCCAGTCAGCCCCGTGACGGGGATCATCCAGGAACCGATGGGCAGGAAGGCACTCCAGCGAGCTGGGGTGGAATGGAGTGGGATGGCAGATCCCAGAGGGGCGCATCTGAAGCTGAACAGGCCCTCACACCCTCGCCTTTGTCAGTGGCTGTTTTGCCAGCCCGAGCACCACCGCCAGGCCTGACACTGCCCTTTCCCACCTGGAATCTCATTTCAGGCCAGGAGGCAGAGGATGGTCTCTGGGATCAAACACGCCTAGGTTTGAATCACTACTGTGCAACCCAAGAAAGCCACAAAACTACACCAAGCTGCCTGGCTTTTTCTCCTCTGCAAAATGGGTACATCGACAACCGTAGCTATCCCTTCTGGCTGCTATAAGATTCAGGGAGACTATGGCACTGTGCACAGGAGAACAAGCCCTTCAAGTAGTTTTATTTTTACAATGCTGAGACATGCTCAGACAAGGATAATTAACCCCTTTTTCAAGAGAGGGAAACTGAAGCCCGAGACTTGCCTGAGGCTCTAACACCAAAGTAGAGTCAAATCCAAGCCCCATCGAGTAATGGGGAGTGTCAGGAGGGAATTCCAGTCAGTCATTCCAGGGGACTGGGGGTGAGGGTGGGAACTGGAGCTTCGACAGGAAGACAGTGGGCTTGACTGTCAAGGGGAAAGGTACACAGATGACAGTGGGGTGGCGGTGTGTCTACACCCTCTGAGCACATTCTCCAAAACTGGTGCCTTTCCAACAACTCTTAAAAGAAATGCTGAAGCGATGGTTGTTAAGACCACCATGAAGAGATGTTAGGGGAGGCAGAGGAGGAGAAAGGCCCTGAGATGAGAGAGAGAGGGTCAGCTGGCTTGTGTCTGCTCTCCACCTCTCTGCCCTGCCCTCTCTCAGCCTTCAGTCAGAACCGGCTCACCTCTGGATGGAGGTGGGTAAAGAGGAAGGCAGTGCAGAGTTCTCAAAGGGAGACGAGGCAATGGGTCCCTCCTTTTCCCTTCCCACCAAACACAAGCAGGGGGCCTCTCTGATAGCTGCAAACGCCACGGAAGCTGCAGCCATGAGTCTGGCAGCTTGGGGACAAGGAAGAGCAGGCACCAGAGGGGGGAGAGAATTTTCGGAAAGAGCTCTAACAGCAGCAGAACAGATCCAGAGGCCAGTGAACTGTGTACTGGGGGAAAGGATGACTCCTGCGTATGCTGTTTTTCTGAGATGCATCTTTCAGGGTCATTCAAGATAGCGGAGTTTGAGGTCCACACTCTTACCCCACCCACAGCTTGAACTATGAGAAGAGCTGGTTCCATTCTTTACTGTGCCTCAGTTAGCCAAATCCAGAAGAGTTCTGCCCAATTCCCAGCCCATAAAGGAGATTACAGCACTTGGTGGTAACTTAGGGAAAGCAGCAGAGGGGGGACAGGAAGTGGCATGCCCCAGGGATTGAAGGTGCCACCTGGCGCCCTCCAGCGGCCCTGATCCTGAAGGATATTTTCAGGCTCCTCCCCTCACCATTCCCCCTCATCCACCCAGCCCCAGCCCCCCTTTAGGGCCTAAGTTCTCTGTTCCCACCACCTCAGGGTGGAAGGGGTGGTTCACCAGGACATTCTGTTTCCCAGAAAAAGATAAGGTCAAATTTCAAGGACAAAAGTTAGCACTGGGGCTGGGAAAGAAAACTCTGCCAAGAGGAGTAAACTGGGGAAGGAAGGGGGAGTCCAGGGCGGGTCATTCCAGGCGCCTGGGGTGGGGGCAGGATTTGGAGCTCTCCTTTCGCCTGCTGAGATCTATCTGGCAAGACATGAGTATCTCCTCCCCCCAAGCCAGGAGAGGTAACGCAGACAGCCCCCTCCATTTTCCCTCCATCCAAAAATAAGGGGAGTGGGTTTCGGCACTAGTTGGTAGGTCCCAGCCACCAGGCCACCCCACCCATCAGATTTGGCCTGATCGGAAGAAGGCGGTACCACGAAGGGCTTTCCAGCTCAGAGATGTGGCCCGAACTGCTAGGAGAGGGACCGGTAGCCGCTGGTGTTGCCATGGCAACTTCCTCCCTGCACTGGATCGAAGCATCCTATGGGCAAATCGGAGCTGGCTGCTCCAGCTTCTCCGCCCCTCTCCTGAGCGGGTGGGGGAGAACTGGACGCCAAAACCACTTGGTCAGTCTCAGGGACACCATCCTCAATTTCAGACCCTGATGTAGCAACCCCCTTTGGCATTTGCTGGAAACTGGAGACACTCTCCAGACAAGCTCCCCAGCCGTGCCCCAAGGCAGACTGGCAGGTCTGGGACTGAAGATGTAATAAAAATGAACTGTTAAAGAGAACGGGGACATGGGGCGCTAGGTGCTCCCCACCGTCTTGTTCCACATGCAAGTCCCCCAAATCCCCATCTTTAAACCTCTCCCAAGAGGGAGGGCCCAATTCTGCCTTAATAGCTATAACAATGCAATAAGATTAGCTTATAAGCTAACGTTTTGAGAACCAGGCTTCCCCCCTTCCTCAAACCCACAGATTCCTTTCTACAATCTTGCTCAGAAACAAGACTTACTTCTTGGTAAGAAGAAAGATGAATAGCTAACAGCTACTGAGAGCCTGTCTAGTGTCAGGCGCCGTACTCTGCCCTTTCCGTAGCACACACAGCCCAACAGTCAACCGCATAGATGCTTGAGGCAGACTGCTCAAGTTCAGATCCTACCTCCCTCATTTCCTGGTTCAGCGACCTTGAGTGAATACTCTCTCTGCGTCTCAGTTTTCTCCTCTGAAAATGGGGATGTTAACATGAATTGTGTCTCAGTTTTCCCGTTTGAAAATGGGGACTGTCAAATGTTAATTTTATAGATTGGCTGTGAGGAAAGAAAACAATATTGAAAGTGCCTAGGAGAATACTTAGCAGAAGGAATCATTTAAAAAATGTTTACCCTCTGTGGCCCATGCTCTGATTTTCTTCCTGATATAGTTAAGAAAGCAGAGGTCACATGTCTAACTCCCCCCTGCCCCACCCCTCCTCAATTACAAAGCCAGAAGGAGCCAGGTTGAGCCTCGAAGACACAAATATGAACAATGCCTCCCAAAAGCATGCCTCTCTAAAGCCCCAGGATCTTTATGCAAAGGGGCAAAGCAGTGTAAGAAATGGGTTCAGAGTGCACAAGGGAAGATGCTTCTTGGGAAGAATTCTAGGAATCCGTGGTGACCAGCCTCCTGAGCCCCAGGGTGGTAGAAAGGGGAGGAAGGGGCAGCTTCCTTTGCTGACAAAATGTCCAAGGCTCCCAAGCTCAGGCAGGAAAGTGCTCTGGCCCAGTTAAGGCTAATGAAAGTCTCCTCCTCACAGTTTCTCAGGAAACCAGCTGAAGGGTAGCATATAAGCTCTGAAGATGGCTCTGAGTCAATCGAGTTGATGAAAAAGATGCAGTGGACAGGAGGTGGCAGCAGCAATAAAGGGAGGACCCTAGATAAGCCAGAGGACCATCGGGGGCACTTCTGGGCCACCGGGAACAGAGAGGGGGCATGAAACCGGTCAGGCGAGGGAGCAGAAAAGGGAAAAGTAAAGCCAAGTCAGTTCCGACAGCCCTCCAACTGGAGCTGTCTCTGTCCACTATCTGAGACATATTCAAACTGCTTTTCGAAATTAGTTCAGTGTGGTGCTGCTCTAAAAGAATAAATCTAAAAGGCTTTTTTTTTTTTAGGGAGAAAATTAATGACTTTGAGAAGAACAAGAAAAATTAAGAACCAAGACAACGCTCCCGACTTCCGATTCTCACCAAACACTGATTAGCCTCCCGGAAATGAAACTTCACCTTCTTCCTCCCCCTCCCAAATTCAAAGCATCCCTTAAGATGAGCAGTTGAGCACAAGATACCCAAACCAAACTCTTGGCTGTCGGCCGCTCCCTGGGGCCTCTTCACCTGGGAACCATTTTCTACACAGCGAGATCTGACTTTAAAAAAAAAAAATCATCTTTCAGAGACAGCACTAGTGCTTTACTGGAAAGAGAACCGGAAACCTGATTTTAGTCTCGGCTCTGTGCCCGCCTCACTGGGTGACCTTGGGTTATACACACACATGGGGACTTCAATCTCACACACACACACACACACACACACACACACACACATCCATTTGGGGGCAAAGAGATGTTGGACAAGATAATTTCTAGGTCCCCCAAGTGAAAAAGAAGTTAAGAATTTGAAGAAATCTGCTGAGGGGGGTAAAAAAAAATCTGGTGGACCTTTAAAAATCTCTAATATTGCATGAAGTTACCTACTGTAACTTAAGTGAAACCAGAGCAAGTCGCCTGCAACCAACGATAATAACCAAAGCATCTGAATCATGACAAGGAGCATGACTCTGGAGAAAAACCCAACTGTCTTTGTGGTAGGACAGTTGGCTCTTGAGACTCAAGCGGCCTGTTGAACTTCAGGAGTGTCCTTGAACATCAAGGGAGGGATGGGGGAGCCCGCCCACTGAGGCAGGTGGGGATCCCTCCCCAAACCCCGAGTTGAGCCAGATTTCCTCTCTCTGATTTTGCTCCAGGGGAGGCCACTGGGTTAGGAGAGCCCCTCCACCCCTCCTCACCTTGCCTTGTCCATAATAATAATAATACACCCTCCCTCAGCTGCATCAAGGGGGAAGCAAAGCCTCAGTTATTCTTTCTGTAAAATGCGGATTCTTGTAAATTGGCTCTGCCTAACCATCTTCACTCCACCCCCTCTTCAGGTCAACACCAAGAAGTCTGTGTCGGGGTCAGCCTCACACGCCCCCATTCACCCACTTAGCCAACACATTCTGCTGCAGAACTTTCTCCCCACTTGCCTCCTGCTCCAACAGGCAGAGGTGAGCACCCATCACCCACCGCTCCATCCAAGGCTTATCAGATAACTGGCTGACCAGATAAGCGTCCCCGCAGGCAGAGAGTTTTAAGCAGGGCCCTTGAACTCCCTAAAACTATGGACAAAAATGTTTGGATGGTGCGTGTATGTATTTGGGGGAGAACTCATCCGTATTGTCATCAAGTTCCCCAAAACATCAGGAAACCATTTTGCTCCCCCCACCACACACTCCCCTCCCCTTTTATCCCCTCATTGAACTAAAATACTATCAGATCAGCGTACAAAACACTTCTAACTTAACCCTTGTGTCTGAGGTACCATCATCCCATTTTACAGACTAGTATATGGAGGCTAGAGGCGGCACGACTCGCCCAAGGTCACGGCTAAGAAGGAGATAAGCAAGCCCAAGACCGGAACCTGATTCCGACTCCCTCTCTGGCACTCTTTGGGGAACTCTCACCCAAAG
Organism: Redunca redunca; assembly: GCA_006410935.1. Taxonomy (NCBI): domain Eukaryota; kingdom Metazoa; phylum Chordata; class Mammalia; order Artiodactyla; family Bovidae; genus Redunca; species Redunca redunca. The sequence goes on from SJYQ01095515.1 coordinate 128,111, forward strand.
CCCTCTAGCTACCCCACCTGTTGGTGGATTCGCTTCCTCACCGCAAAAGCGTATCCGAAGCCCTTCGGTTTCCTCTGTCTGGTCCCAGGGCCGCCAGGAGCCGGTTTCTCCACATTTCCCCGCCCCTTGGGCTCCGGCCGAGGTTGCGCGCAGGCCTGGGAGCCTGAGGTTCCGGCCGATGAATGGTGGCCCGGTCCAGCCCACCCAGAAAGGCCACTCCAGGCCCAAGAGCACCCGGGATCAGAGGCACACTCCGAAGGGCGCGCAGGTGTAGAGTCGGCGCCGCCCTACGCCTCCCTCCGGGACCAGCCGGGAGGAACCGAGAGGAAAGGCCGTCCCCCGGCCGGTCCCCTCAAGGTCCACCCCAGCCCTGGAGCCCGAAGTCCCCGCCCCTGGGGAAAGAGGAGGAGAGACAAACGGGGTGGGGGCGCTCAAGGCCCTGGACGCAGGGCAGGGGTCTGGCACTGGGAGTCTCAGGATGCAGCCAAGACAAAGATGGAGCAGGAAGGTTGCGCGCCACCTCCATGGCGGGGGGCGCGTCGGAGCCCCGCGGGGGAGGCGGCCAGAGCCCCGGTGTCTGAGGAGGGGGCACTTACAGGAGGCTCGGGGAGGGCGGCAGGTCGGATGCAGGGACAAGAATGGGAGCATTCAGTAGGCGCAGGTGAGTAGGGAGAGCTAAGTCCAGGAGACCCAAAGGGCCCACCTGCGGAAAAGGGGTGAAGGCGGAGGATCTAGGTACCTGAGGGCGGCGGGAGGCGAGAAGACCCCACACCTAGAGACTCTGAGGTCCCGTGGGTGGGAAATTAGACCCTGGGGGCGCATCCCCGAGCGTGGTTGGGATTGGGGGTGGGGAGGAAAGAGTGGCCACCTCTGAGGGCGCACCGGGTCGGGGACGGGGCCTCGGGATCCGGCTCCCGGGACGCCCCCCGGGGGTCGGGGGCGGGCCGCGCGCTTACCCGCGTCCTCGTCGTCGAAGGAGTTCATGCACGGGAAGTAGATGGCGAGCGCCTCGAAGGAGGCGGACAGGCTGAGGCGGCTCTGCGAGCGCTCCATGCCCGCGCCGGCGCCGGGCGCCTCGGCCGCGGCGGCGGCGGCGGCGGCCGGCTTGGGCAGCTTGGCCGCCCCATTCTTGACGCGGAGTACGGCGCGCGGCGTGGTGGCGGCGGCCCGGGGCCGGGCCGGGGCTCCGCG
>SJYQ01095515.1:129481-186317 GCA_006410935.1 Redunca redunca
TCGCTCTGGCCCGCGGCGCCCCCAGCCGGCCGCGCGGGGCGGGCTCCAGCCGCCGCCGCAGCCAATCGGCGCCGCCCGGAGGAGGGGGCGCCGCGCGCGGGGCGTGGGAGCCGGAGGGCGCGGGCGGGGCCCCTCCTCGCCTCCAGGGCCCGGAGGTTGTGCGCGCCCCGAGCAACGAGCGCGCCCGACTGCTGCGCCCCCAGTCCCGGGGTGCGGCCCCATGCTGTCCCCACCCCCACACTGAGCCCCCCAGACGCCCCGAATTCCAGGCATCCGGTCCCCACCCGAGACTGGCCAACCCCACGGACAGAAACGCAGTCGAAAGGGACACAGTCACGGTGACCGGCACTGGAGACCCTCAGATCACACGTGAACCCGCAGAGCAGCTCAGACACCCCCACGACTGCATCCACTTGTGCAAGATACACCAAGGACACCCTCAGACTTACACACCCAGAGATTCACCCAGACTCACTCATAGCGACACTTGGAGAACCAAGCGACAGAAGCCGTTAGACTCCAGACACCCCTAAGACCCCCACAGGTAGGTACATCCACGGACACACACGGGTTCACACCCAGAGACCTGCAGATACACTCTGAGCAATAAATAGGCACACCCTTGGCCACACAGGAGACCCTCGGAACCCACACGAACTGAGAAGTTCAGGTGGACACACACACACGAACCCACAGTATCCACAGAATCCACACTCACAGACACTCCTACCTATACTCAGTGACCAGACCTGCTGCGTGTAGGGACGCCAGTGCCCCTCCAACACTGATCTCTTTCACAGGGATTCAGGCACACCCAGAAATACCCTGACAAACACCATTGGACTCACACAGTCACCCTCAGACTCAGACACACCAGTGGGCACACACAGGTTCACACCCAGACACAGTCGCACAGACTTAGTCACTCCTGGTGATGGATACATTCTGGTGCATCGACACCCGCAGACTCATACGGGGACACTGAGAAACACTCCACCAGACTCACATGTTCCCCCAGACATTCCCACGTATAAACCCCCGGGGACTTACACACATACACACACACACACACACACACACACACACACACGCACACACACAGAGATAATGCAGAGCCCCCTAGATGAACACAGTCATAACTTGAAACCTGCGCTCCATTCCCTGGCCTTGACCCAAGACCTCGGTCCCTACACAGTTGGGCCCAGATGTCTAACTTTTCCCAGCTGTTCCTACATCTGCTTCAGGAAGCAGCCTGCTGAGATAGCAAGAGCACAGTTTCCATCCAGACTGTGATGCTATCCTTCACCTGCCTGTTTTTCCATCTGTACAGGAGGGGTGCAACCCCCGCCCCACTTTTGGATGGTGGTGAGGATTAAGTAAGATAACGTGTATTAGTTTTCAGTTGTTGTATAACAGAGAGACTTAAAAAACAACACCCATTTATTAGTTTGCCATTTTCTCAGTCAGAGGTCTGAGCAGGCTTGACTGGGTTCTTTGCTTAGGACTTCACAAGGTATTGGCCAGACTGGGTTCTTATCTGGAGGCTCTTGAAAAGAATTGGCTTCCAAGCTCATTCAGGTTGTTGGCAGTATTTGGTTCCTCGGAGCTGTAGAACTGAGGGTCCCATTTCCTTTCTGGCTCTCAGCCGTAAGTCACTTGCCATTCCTGGAAACAGGTCTGTGGTCCTTGCACATGGCCTCTTCTTCTTCAAGATCGTTATTAGGATGTTGGACACTTCTCCTCCTTAGCATCTCTCATCTCCCTTCTACTTCCTGGACTGAGAAAGCTCTGCTGTTAAAGTGCTTGTGTGATTAGATTAAGTATGTATACATATATATATATATATATATATATATATATATGCATGTGTGTGTATATATTAATAGAGAGACAGGCTTCCCTGGTCGCTCAGCAGCAAAGAATCCACCTGCAATGCAGGAAACACAGGTTCCATCCCTGGGTAGGGAAGATCCTATGGAGAAGGAAATGGCAACCCACTCCAGTATTCTTGGAAATCCCATGGACAGAGGAGCCTGGCAGGTCACAAAAGAGTCAGACTCGACTTAGCAGCTAAATAACAATAATATAGATAGACACACACATCTATATATATGACATATCGTGTATGTATCTTATATCACTTGTAAGATATATGTGTATGTATGTGTTTTATAGTGTGTGTGTGTTCATGTGTGTGCACCTGCATGCGTGTGTGTGTGTGAGGGTATCTCACCCAGCCTGAGGGGATCTAAGAAGGCTTCTTTGGAGAGGTGACATTTAAGCTGAAAATGCTATGTGCCTGGCACTGTTCTTGGCCCTGGAGATATAAATACCAGCAAATGAAATAAAGTCACTGCCCTCACATTTGCATTTAAAAATCATCTCTGGGACTGCTCTGGGAGGAATGGATTGGAGTGAATTTAGCGGGTTGCTTCCCCCTCTTCTCTTCAGATAAATCCTGATTTGAACCCAAAAGCCACTGATTGTTTCTAAAATGCAAATGGAAAGGGAGGCTGAGAAAGAATGTCCCGTGGGAAGGTGAAGTGGAGGAGGTGGGGGGACCGTGGGTCCCTAGGCCAGATGGGAGGCTGTGGGCCTGGGGTGGGAGGCAGCAAGGGCCAAGGCTGGGGAGAGGGCAGGAAGGGCTGAGCCTGAGAAAGTTGCTGAGACAACCCTGGGCAGGATTAAGAGGCAGGCTGGATGGGTGAGGATCGGGAAGGGAAGGGGGGAGCAAGGCACTGCCAAGCTTTGCAGCATCAAGAGAAAACAGCACAGATGGATGAAACTCCTCCTCTTCAGCACCCGTCCTCTAAGATGAAGCGCGAATCGAAGTGGCCCCCAAATGCTCCGTGTGTAGCAAGACTCAGGTGAGCGCCTTTCTAAAGGAAGGGAGAGGGAGCTGGAGGGTAGCTGAACCCAAGAGAGCCCTGGTTGCTGCTGATAAGAAAAAGACTGATCCTGTTTGTGTTCTGCCTGCTGGAGTAGGGGTGTGCGGATATGTGTGTGTGCGCATAAGCATCTCTGTGGGTATGTCTCTGAATAGATGGGCACTTCTGCATATCTGTGTCCTTGTCTGTGAATGACCTTGTTTCTAAATATGTCCTTGGAAGATGCATGTCTTTGTGTTAAGTGAATTCAATCTGGCTTTAAATGCAACATACCTCCTGGTCTTTGTATGCACTGGTGTGTGTGTTCGTGTGTGTGTGAGTGAGTATGTGTGTGTGCGTGTGTGTGTGTGACAGAGACATGAGAGAACACTTGTCCGTTCTCTATGTGTGTGATCCACACCACGTGTCCCAGTCTGTGTGGGTCTGTATCTGCTCGAGTGGGCTGGTGTCTCCTACTGATAGTGCGTGCTTCTCAGCATCTGTTTCACCTCTTAGTCTATCAGGATCTGTGTGTGTGTATGTAACTAGGCTGTGTTGGTTTTATTTGGGTATTAATGTCAGATGTCTGTTCTTGTCCATGTGTGTATATATCCGTCCCCTTAAATCCTGGTAGTGAAAATTTATCCTTGACTGTGTGTGAAGGCTGCTGTCTGTGAACTTGTCCATGTAGGCTGGTAGCTTGAGAGGGGACGCATCTTCTTGGATTAATTTTTGTGTTTAGTTGGCTAACACAAGACTGAGCTGATGGGGACAGAGATATTAAGATCTTTTATTAATTCCAAGTCCCTTAGACAACTGTCTTAACCATTCATTTATACTTCCAACCATCCATTCAGTCATCCACCCAACTATCCACCCTCCCCCCCTTTCATCTCAATTGCACTGATACTTACTAGCTCATAGTGACACTTACTAGCTACATAGTTATCTCTCTTAGACAAATTACTTTATCTCTCTATGTCTCTGTTTTCTCATCCATGAAATGGGAATAATACCCAATAGATCTGGAAGTTAGGGGTGTGGGAGTTAAGTGAGATATTGCATATAAAACACTAACCACATGGCATAGTGAATAGTAAGTGCTTTCTACATTAACTATTATCATCATCATTGTGGCAGCCAGTATATTTCAGCAAATTCTCATCAGCACTTTACTTGGGCCAGCCCTGAGCTAGGAGCTGGTGGGGCCCTACTATAGCAGAGGCCATTAAGTGCCTCTGCCACCGCCTTCTGGTGTGACCTTGGATAAAGCCTGTGCCCGCTCTGGACCATACAATAGAGAGAGCACACTTGCCTTACCTCATTTATGGAAATTCTTAGTGCACCTGACCTTCACAAACTGCCAAGAGCTGTGCACAGTTATGGAACAGGCTGGGGACCCCTCCCTTGCCAAGGCTAAGAATGGCAGGGGCCCGTCCTAGGTCATCTGGAGAGTCAGGCAGAGTTGGAACAAAGCCAGGACCCATTTTCACTGTGGGACTCAGGTCGCTGCTTCCTCCCAATCCCTGCTGGACTCTGTTTTCCCTCTGGGGAAGCGTTTGATATTCTCTCATGGCAGGAGATGAGTGTGGGGGAGCAGGGAGCGAAGAAGGGCAGGAACATACATTCTGGTCCAGGAAGAGCATCTTCACTTACTATTTGGTGAGGAGCCTTATGGCTAAAAAAAGAAAGAAAAATAATAAAGGAATTGGGTAGGGAGTGTGATTTCCGCCCTCCAAAACCACCCTTTAGGACAACAGAGAGAGAAAGAAAGAAACAAAAGGTAGAAAGAGACAGACTAGACAAGAGACAGGGACATATAATAAAGAGACGCAAGAGGCAGAGAACAAAAGAGGCAGAGACAGAAACCAGCAAGAAGGAGAGAGAGAGTTAGAGATGGGAAGACAGAAGGAATGAGGTCAGGCTTTACTGCACACCTGGTTTGAGCTTCTCCAAAGCAAGACTTACTGCAGTAGCCCTTGCATCAGGCGCTGCTGCACTTCTTGGATCATCCTCAACTAACACATACACACACACTCACACACACAAACATTCGCACACATGCACACACGCACACACATACAGAGCAGCAGGTGGAGGAGGAGGCAAGGGCTTGGGGTAGGAGCAGATTCTGGCCATAAGAAACCTCCTGTGTGAGCTTAGGCAGTGCTAAGCCACTGTGTTCTCATTTGGAAGATAAACTTCAAACCTCATTCAGTGACTTCAAGGCTAAATGGTATGATGTGGTCAAAGAGTTTTAGAAATAATGGAGAAAAAATTAGAAAAGCACCTTTAGAACTAGACAAGCTGATTTTACAGTTCAGAGGAAAAATAAACATGTAAAAATTGTCAGGAAAATGAGTTGGGAAGAGTAGGGAAGAATAACAGATACTGAGCCCCATCAGATGGTAAAACATTGTAAAACTACAGTGAGGTTTCTTATGTAATTTTACTTATGTATGTTTTGCTGGGTCTCTGTCGCTGTGTGGGCTTGTCTCTAGTTGTGGGGAGCAGGCTGCTCATTGAAGTGGCTTCTCTTGTTACGGAGCACGGGCTCCAGGGTGCATGCGGCTCCAGTAGCTGCAGGAGGTGAGTTCAGTAGTTGCATCACCAGGGCCCTAGAGCACAGGCTCAGTAGCTGGGCCACACGGGCTTAGTTGCTCTACGGCACACGGGATCTTCCTGGATCATGGATCGAACCCGTGTCTCCTGCATTGGCAGGTGGAGTCTCTACCAATGAGCCGTCAGGGAAGCCCAAAACTACATAAGTTTTTCAAAGGATAAAAAAAAAGAGCTTCCTTAATATATATAATATATAAAGAGTTTTTACAAAACAATATGAGAAGGCCATTGCTCCATTAGGAAATGGAGAAAGGTCATGAACAGTCAGTTCTCAGACATATAATTTATAAATGGCATGGTTTCCCAGGTGGCATAGTGATAAAGAATTCACCTGCCAATAGGAGATATGCAAGAGACTTGGGTTCGATCCTTGGTCAGAAAGATTTATCTATGTCATGTGATTCTCAGCACATAACATGGATAAATATCATGTAAACAGCAAAATATTATTCAGTGTCTCTCACAATTAAGGGAATGTTAATTAAAACAAAAGCGAGTCACCTTTTTCAACCTATCAGTCTAATGAAGAAATTGCTTGACAATAAATTGTTGGGAGAGGGAGTAGGGAAATAGATACAGATACACAGTGTTGGGAGTATATATTGATGGAAGCTCTTGGAAGCTTATGGGCTTCCCAGGTCGCTCAATGGTAAGGAATCTACCTAGCAGTGCAGGGGACACCAGAGACACAGGTTTGATCCCTGAGTCAAGATCTTCTGGAGGAGGAAATGGCAACCCACTTCAGTATTCTTGGCTGGAAAATCCCATGGACAGAGGAACCTGGCAGGCTACAGTCCATGGGGTCACAAAGGGTTGGACACAATTTAGTGAGTAAGCACTCACGCCTTGGAGATTAATTTGTTGGTACCTATTAAATTTTCAAATCTACCAATCATTTCATTTATAAATTTGCCATTTAACTCAGCAATTCCACTTCTATGCTTTTATTCTATAGGTATACCTGCATATATGCACATATATAAAATAAGGATGTTGTAGCATTGTTATAATAGCAGGAGACTAAAAACAAGCTGCATGCCCATTAAATAAACTATGATACATCCATACAAGGAATTCTACAGTCATTTTAAAGAACAATGTAGGTCTCCATATGCACTGATATCCTAGATGCACAAATAAAAAAGCAAAATCCGAATAGTATATATAGTATGATCCCATCTGTGTGTGTGTATATACATATGTGTGTATATACCTATATACATATAAATATATATTCATACTTAAATATATGTGTTTGAACAGACATGCAAATTTCAGGAGCAATATACAGGAAGGAAGCTATTAACAGTGGTTTCCTTTGGGAAGCAAGACAGAAAACTTTCAGGTGGGAGTCAGTATCCTTTGCTTTATGCCTTCCTCTTTTATTGCTCAGTTGCTCAGTCATGTCCGACTCTCTCTGATCCCATGGACTGCAGCACACCAGGCTTCCTTGTCCTTCACCATCTCCCAGCGTTTGCTCAAACTCATGTCCATTGAGTCGGTGATGCCATCCAACTATCTCATCCTCTGTCATCCCCTTCTCCTCCTGCCTTCAATCTTTCCCAGCATCAGGATCTTTTCTAATGAGTCAGCTCTTCACATCATGTGGCCAAAATATTGGAGCTGGAGCTTCAGGTTTTTTTACAATGAATATGTATTTTTCCGAATTAAAAAAACTTAAGTACATGGACTTCTCTGGTGGTCCAGTGGTTAAGACTTCATGCTTCATCTGCAGGGAGCGTGGGTCGATCCTTGGTTGGGGTACTTAAAATCCCATAGCTGCGTGGTGCAGCAAAAAAAAAAAAAAGAAGTACATTTTTCACATAATAAGGGGTGATTAGTAACTATTTGTAAATAATCGAAGTGTCAGTGTGTTACTTGGGCCAAGGCTGCACACTAACTCTCTAGCTCTCTGCTAACTCTGTCACTAGCAACGTGGATCAAGTGGGAGCATGCTTCCATGTCCAGCTCCTGGGAATGGGGAAGTAAGCTTAGCTGCCCAAAATAACTACCTGTCATTTCCCAAGCCATCACCTGCTCTCCCAAGCCAAGGGAGGCCCTGTCTGGGTGTGAACGGTAGATTCCTCTCTTCAGGACCCAGGACCTTTTCCTTCAGTACCCCTTCTCCTACCAGGCAACCTCAGCATCTGAAGCGCTCCTTTGACTGCATCCAGATCAAAAGAAGGAGCCAGCTGGGGTCCAGAAACCTAGAGGAAGATGAAGATTTGCTCTGACACAAGTGGATGGTGTGACCTTGGGGAAGACCTTCCCTCTCTCTGGGGCTCACCTGTCAAAAGGGAAGTGGCCCAGCATGACCACTGAAAGGCCTCCCAGCTCTGACGTCTTGTTGAGTCTAATTTTGTTTGGATGTTCCTTCCACTTCTGTTGAATTTACTTCCTCAGGTTGGATAGTCTTGAGTTCAAAACTGAGTAACTGGGTGATCCAGGGTTTAAGACCCCCGCCAATGTAGGAGTCACGGGTTTGATCCCTAGTCCAGGAAGATCCCACACAATGTAAAGCAGCTAAGCCTGTGTGCTACGACCACTGAGCCTGTGCTCTAGAGCCCACAAGTCACAACTACTGAGCCTCCAAGCGGCAACTACTGAAGCCCGCAAACCTGCAGCCCGTGCTCTGCAACAAGAGAAGCCACTGCAATGAGAAGCCTGAGCACCGTAATGAAGAATAGCCCTCGCTCACTGAAACTGGAGAAAGCCCATACGCAGCAACACAGACCCAGCACAGCCAAAAATATAAATACATATTTTTTTTAATGAGTAACTGAAAGTAACTGGCTTCTGAGAGTCACTAGCTGTGTAATATTGGGTAAGTTGCTTTCCTCTCTGAACTTTAGTTTCAGTTCAGTTCAGTTGCTCAGTTGTGTCTAACTGTATGCGACCCCGTGGACTGCAGCACACCAGGCTTCCCTGTCCATCACCAACTCCCGGAGCTTGCTCAAACTCATGTCCATCGAGTCGGTGATACCATCCAACCATCTCATCCTCTGTGGTCCCCTTCTGCTCCTGCCTTCTATCTTTCCCAGCATCAGGGTCTTTTCAAATGAGTCAGTTCTTCACATCAGGTGGCCAAAGTATTGGAGTTTCAGCTTCAGCATCAGTCCTTCCAGTGAATATTCAGGAGTGATTTCCTTTAGGATGGACTGGTTTGATCTCCTTGCAGTCCAAGGGACTCTCAAGAGTCTTCTCCAACACCATAGTTCAAAAGCATCAATTCTTCAGTGCTTAGCTTTCTTTGTAGTCCAACTCTCACGTCCATACGTGACTACTGGTAAAACCATAGCTTTGACTAGATGGACCTTTGTTGGCAAAGTAATGTCTCTGTTTTTAATATGCTGTCTAGGTTGGTCATAGGTCTTCTTCCAAGGAGCAAGTGTCTTAATTTCATGGGTGCAGTCACCATCTGCAGTGATTTTGGAGCCCCCAAAAAATAAAGTCTGTCACTGTTTCTATTGTTTCCCCAACTTTTTGCCACGAAGTGATGGGACTGGATGCCATGAAGTGATGGGACCGGATGCCATCATCTTAGTTTTCTGAATGTTGAGTTTTAAGCCAACTTTTTCACTCTCCTCTTTCACTTTCATCAGAGGAAGTAATATACCTCATAGGATAGTTGGCAGATATAGTAGCTCAATAAATACTAACCATCATCTAAAGAAGTGGTACATGTATACAATGGAATATTACTCAGCAATAAAAAGAATGAGATAATGTCATTTGCAGCAACACGGGTGGAACTAGAGATTACCATCCTAAGTGCAGTGTAGTTCAGAGAAAGATACCATACGCTATCACTTATACGTGGAAGCTAAAATATGACACAAATGAATTTATCTACAAAACAAAAACAGACTCACAGACATAGAGAAAAGACTTGTGGTTGCCAAAGGGGAGGAGAGATGTGGGAGGACGGACTGGGAGTTGGGTTAGCAGAGGCAAACTAGTTAGTAAACATAGAATGACTAACGATAAAATCCTACTGTATAGCCGTTTTTGTCAGTCAGTGGTATCTGACTCTTCCCGACGCCAGGAACTGTGGCCCACCAGACTCCTCCGTCCATGGGATTCCCTAGGCAAGAATACTGGAGTGGGTTGCCATTGCCTCCTCCAGGGGCTCTTCCCCGCCCAGGGATCAAGTCCATGTCTTTCTGTCTCCGGCTTTAAGAGCCGGGTTCTTTACCACTAGCGCCACCTGGGAAGCCCCGCTGTATAGCACAGGGAGCTAGATAGTCTAAAGTCACTGAGATTTTAGACTTCTTTGTTTCACCCATTAGTCTAGCCTGCCTAATATGTTCACTAGTGGGTCTTGTACTTCAATTGGGAGGTGAAATTAAGTTGGAGCCAAAGGAGCCTTGTCTGTGCCATGGGCCACGGCGGGCAAGGAAAGCCAGACTTCCTAGGGCAGCAGGAGGCTGAAAAAGAACTCTATAAGAAATGAAAAGAAAATCAAGCTATGGAAATAGGGAGGGGGCAACCTTGGTGCCCAGTTTTTGGTGTTTTTTTTTTTCTTTTTTGCCGTCCTCAATTTCATTTCTTTGTGAGACTGTCTGAAACACACATATTTGGTTGCCTGCCCAAATCCATCTTCCTATATCTTTCTCTGTTTTTATCTGGATAATTCACCCTCCACCATACAGTCATTCCTCCTGCCAGTCTTTGGTTTATGCATATGATGCAATTCTGACCAATGTGATGTGAGTGAAATTTTAGGGACAAGCAGCTCCTTGGAGAGCTTCTCTCACTCGCTTAAAAAAATATATATTTGTTTGTTTATTTGACAGCGCCGGGTCTTAGTTGTGGTAGGTGGGATCTTCACTTCCGGCCTGTGAACTCAGCTACAGCGTGTGGGCTCTAGCCCCCGACCAGGGATCAAACCTGAGCCCCCTGCATTCGGAGTGTGGAGTCTTAGCCACTGGGCTGCCAGGGAAGCCCCTTCCCTCACTCTTCAAAAATAAACACCTTAGAAAGAAACACTGCCTTTTCTACTGCTGGACATATACTCATTGAAACCAGGAGGGAAGCTAAATTAGGACAAACCTGAAAAATTGGGTGGCAGAGCAGGTAAAAGAAAGAACCCAGATCCTTAATGATGTCATTGAGCCACTGAATTAACCAACCTTGGAGCTGCCCTACTTAGTGGCTTAGTGTAATTGTTAGCATGTACATTTCATTACTGCTTAACACATATGGCTTGGGGCCTTTTGATTTTGTTTCCAGTCACCAAAAGCATCCCAGCGGATACACTTACCTGCCTGTATTTTCTGCCAATGAGTCGTTGACATTGCCCTGTATCCCTGCACTAAAACCCTCTCTGTGTCTTGTTTCTTGGAACCAAGTAACCCCAGACTCAGCCAGAGCTTCTCTAAGACACTTCTAAATGTGAATTTTAATGCAGGTGTCTTTGTTTCTGATCCAGGGAAGAAAGGGGCAGGAAGGAGGGAGTAAAGTTGGGTGCAAGTCTCTTCTGGACCATGGGAGAAACATGTGGGAGAGGAGGAAGGTAATGGTAGCCATTTCCCCAGTCTTGTACCTCCAAACCAGGCTGACTCACTCACACATCAGAGAGCCCTTGAATAGTGAGTATTTACTGTGCACTTCCTTTGAGCCAGGCACTGTTCGAGGTCCTAGAAAGTGCAGAAAACAATCCCCAAATCGACAATAAATTTGTGTCCTCATGAAAGTGATATTCTGTGGGGAAAAACAGAAGATGAAGAAGCGATATAAGTTAAAAAAACAACAACTGTGTATAGTGTTTAGGGCTTCCCCGGCTGCTCAGTGGTAAAGAATTCACCTGCAATGCAGTAGCCACAGGAGACATGGGTTCGATTCCTGAGTGGAGAAGATCCCTTGGAGGAGGGCATGGCAACCCACTCCAGTGTTCTTGCCTGGAGAAGCCCATGGACAGAGGAGCCTGGTGGGCTACAGTCCGTGGGGTCACAAAGAGTTGGACACAACTAAAGTGACTTAGCACGCACCCATAGTGTTTAGATGGTAGAAAGTGACGTTGAAAAAAAAGTATATAAAGTAGAGAAGGAGGATTGGGAGTGTCTGGAGACAGATTTATAGTGTTATGCAGGATGGCCAAAGAAGCATCATGAAAAGGTGACATTTGAACAAGACCTGAAGAGGTAACTCGAACAGATAACCAGAGAGAGTGTTACAGGCAGAGGCAATAGCAGGTGCAAAGGCCCTGAGGTGGGAGAGTGCCTGGTGTGTTAGAGAAAAGGAAAGGAGACCAATGTGGATGAATGAAAGGGAAGGTGGTACAACATATGGTCAGAGAGGCAATGACAGGAGTGGGAAGATGGTCTAGGCCTCCTTGATTTGTGCAATAGGTGTAAGCCACAAATATTACTATTTTATTCTATTCCTTAAATTGACTTACTTTTTGTTTAGGTACATTTATTTGAGATGAAAATTTTATACTACTGCTATAGAATAAGAACCAGTATCTCGCCATAAATAGAAGGTGACCGAATAAATAAATAGAACACAACTGAAAGAGTATTAAATTATAGGGAGATACTGTGGCCTGCAAGGAGATCCAACCAGTAAATCCTAAAGGAAATCAACCCTGAATATTCATTGGAAGGACTGATGCTCTAACTGAAGCTCCAATACTTTGACCACCTGATGCAAAGAGCTGACTCATTGGAAAAGATCCTGATGCTGGGAAAGACTGAGGGCGGGGGCAGGGCGACAGAGGATGAGATGGTTGGATGGCATCACCCACTCAATGGACATGAGTTTGAGTAAGTTCCAGGAGATAGTGAAGGACAGGTAAGACTGGCATGCTGCAGTCCATGGGGTCACAGAGAGTCAGACACAACTTGGCAACTGAACAGCAACTGTGGCTTGCAGAAGGCTTGAGTCTGAAGTCAGCAATCTCTTTGATAAAAGGCTGATTGACAACCTAGAGAAGTGAAGAGACACAGTAGCACAGAAAGAAGACTTTCTCAGTAAAATGCAGGCCACCTAAAATCATTTTTTTGTGTTTTGCCAGGTAGGGTGACCAACAGTTCTGGCTTCCCTAGGACTGAGGTTTCCCAGGATGTACTTTCATAATTAAGGGCTTCCCCTGTGGCTCACTGGTAAAGAACCCGCCTGCCAGTGCGGGAGATGCAAGAGACATGGGTTGGATCCCTGAGTGGGGAAGATCCCCTGGAGAAGGAAATGGCAACCCACTCCAGTATTCTTGTCTGGAGAATCCCATGGACAGAGGAGCCTAGCAGGCTACAGTCCATAGGGTCACAAAGAGTCAGACATGACTGAGCGACTAATGCACACACATGTGCGCACACACACACACACATATGTATTTTCATAATTGGGACAGTTCTAAACAAACCAGGATGGTTGATCACCCTACCGCCAGGGATCCCCATTGCACTCTATAGTCTCAGACCGTCTTGCTTTGACTTGTCTTCTCTAAGTTACCCTTTAGGATGGGCTGACTAAGATGATATTGCCTCCTGGTTTCATTAGTAGTTTCATGGCCTATGTTTTTTTTTTCCCCGCTTAACTTTCTGTTGTAAACATTCTCCCACAGCAATAAATATACCTCTGACTTCCCTGGTGGTCCAGTGGTTAAGACTCTGTGCCTCCAGTGCGGGGCAGGGGTGAGGATTTGATCCATGGTCAGGGAAAAAAAATCCCACAAGCTGCTTGGTGTGGCAAACAAACAAAGAACGACCCTCCCAGTTAAACTGGTGACACAACCATAGTGGGGTCACTTGAAGTGGAGCCTCTGGGTCAAAAGGATGCGTGTTTTCAAAGCTTTTAATAAACATCGACAAATCTGCCCTAACAATACTGGGCCATTCTTTACTCTCGCCAGGAACACGTACACTCTCCCTCATTCTCTCAAACCCGTTTGTCTTTGTGGTTCTGTTGTTGCTGTTGTTTGCCATCACAATGCCATGATTTCACAGCTCCCACCGCCGCCAGACACCCACCCACTCTGAGGTGTCATGTGTATCAACTTAAACAATCCACCCTCGAAACCTTTCTTTACGTGTACGTGTATCCACACTAATATACAGTATTGCTTTGGGAGGGCATTTTTTTAAACCTCATGTAAATTCTATCGTGCCATATATTTTATTCTATTGTCCCTTTTTGTTCAATCAATACGGTATTTGAGATTTGTGTTAACTTTAATTTATGTTTAATTAGAACTACTGTTTAATGTTTCTCTTCATTGTTTTATAAATTCATTTTCAGACTGATGCGTTTGCCATCATTTTACCTTATAAGCAATGCTGTGATGGATATATTTATATTGAGTTGGCCAAAAAGTTCACTCAGGATTTTCCATCAAGGCTTATGGAAAAACCCAAATGAGCTTTTTGGCCAACCCAATACCTATCTTTTTGTCTTTGCTAGAGTGTATAGGAGGTACACTCTATACACAGCAGAGGAGGTATTCCTGGATGGTAGGGTTGAAGGGTCTTTCAAACTTACTTGACTGTGACTCACAATGAGAAATACATTTTATATCATAATCTGGTAAGGCCGCCTACACACACACACAAGTAAAAATTTCGTAAAATAATACCTATCTTTATCATGAGAAAAGCATTCTGATGTGTTTTATTCTAGTTAAGTCTATTTTATTCTATTTTGATCACAACCTGCTAAACAGATTATTTAGCATATTAATGGGCCATGACTCACAATTTGAAAAATAATAGATTAAAATGTCTTTGGTCTCACTACATGCTTTGAAATTACTCTTCAAAATAGCTATGCTAATTTACAAGGCATTAGGTTTTTTTCTCTACATCCCACTCAGCACTTGAAATTATCTTTTTTTTTTTTTTTGCCAGTCTGATGAAGTAAAGCAGTAGTATGTCATTGTTGTTTTACTTTTTCTTTCTCTAGTTACTAAGTTGAGTTTCTCTTCATCCGTTTATTCACTACTTGATTTCCTCAGAAAGTGCGTTTGCCTATTTTTCTGTTGGGTTGCTAGATTTTTTTCTTGCTGACTTACTGCTGAGTTTCTTGTGCAGCTTAGGTTTTCATTCATTAATGACTGTTGTTGCAAATAGGCTGCAGATACCTTTTCCCAATCTGTTACTCATTTGTTAACTTTGTGATGTCATTTATTGAACAGAATCAATCATTTTCTTTACGTGTTTTATTTAAGAAATACTTTCTTCACTCCATATCACAATGATTTGCCTTGAATTTTTTATAGCTGCTTAAACCATCTGAGGTTTGTCCCTATGTGGTATGAGATAGGACATCATTTTGTTTATTCCATACAGTGGATCCACTTTCCCCAATACCATGAAAATAATGTACCCTTTCCCCTACCGACTCCTGTTGCCACCTCTATTGCATACCAAATATCCATATATGTGGGTCTGCTTCTGGGTTCTTCCATCCCATTGGTCTAGCAATAACAGCACACTTTGAAAATTAGAATTTATGTTTTAATATCTGGTAGGGGAAGTTTCCCACCTTCGAGTTAAATTTTTTAATTTTTTATTTTATGTCGGAGTATAGCTGACTAACAGTGTTGTGATAATTTCAGGTGCACAGTAGAGACTTAGCCATTCTCCCCCAAACCCCGCTCCCACCCAGGCTGCCGCATAACATTGAGCAGAGTTCCCTGTGCTTTTATTTTTGAGATGACTTGTCTTAGCTATTTGTGAAAATTTATTCTTCCATGCACATTTTCGAATTGGCTTATCCAGTTCCTCTCCCTCAAATATTAGTGAGAATTCCATGAATTGATACCATTACAATGTTATGCCTGTCTTTCCATACACATAGTATATTTCTCTATTGATCCAGGAGATAAAAATCTCCTTTTGTAGGTTTTACCTGGCGTGCTTGACTAAATTAAATTCTAGATAATTAAGTTTCTCTTTTTCTAAAAAAATACTCTGCGATCTAGTGCTCGCTTCGGCAGCACATATACTAAAAAAATACTCTGCGATCTAATAAATGGGAATGGTATATTCTTTCAGGGGAGCCAAGTTTTTCTGTACACGTCCCTTTATAACCTTGTATTCTGGATCACCTCATTGGCAAGGAACAACCTCAAACATCTTGGAAACCCAGGGCCCTATAGGGACTAAGCAAAACCAGTAATGCACTAGTTAAATGGGAAATTGCCAAGAGTATCAATCTATAGAAGAAGCATCCCTGGGGTGCTAAAAAACACCTCTAGATATGAAATAAGGTTTACAGGATTACATTGACCTGAATTCCTCTCAGGTGTGTCGCTATACCTATTGGAAGGTGATACTTTCAAAACTGCTTGGGGTGTTGGGGGAAAGAGGTGCTTTGAACCATTAAACTGCCTTCTAAAGAAGGTGTGGATGTGTGCTTAACTGCAGGGTGCTAGTTTCATTAAGAGATATGCAAATTTGGGGCCAGAACTGAATTGCTTGTCACCACAAGGAGTCTTTCATCTCAGCTCTTCCTTCATACATCAGTCTCGTTTCTAAACAAACCTTGAACAAGCACATATTTAAAGAAAAAACAGACATTGAATGATCGGTTGCTCGGGCACCTAGACGTTGCAGGCTGCCAACGAGTGGGAAAAAGGGATCACCAGATATCTGGGGGTCCCAGCAAGCATGAAGCAGAAGCTTATACATAGAAGAACCAAGAAATCAGATAGACCACCCAGATGGAAACTTGAGAACAGGGACCAAGGCCAAAGTCCTCTTACAGGGACTGCAGCTCATTAGGATGGAATAAAATTTCTTGAATGGAAACACCAGCATGTTCCCCAGCAGAAAAAAAAAAATGGCAAAAGGCCTGACCAGGTAAATTTCTAAATGAAGAAAAACAAATGGCTAATACAAAAAAATGTTTTTCAACTTCACTAGAAAGCAAAACACAAATAAGGGATTTCTTTCCCCCTATCTGATTGGCAAGGTTTCCTTCTTCTTTTTCCTTCCTCTTGCTTCTTGTTTTTTCTTACTTTCTTTTTTAATGATGATACTCATCGTTGAGAGACCAGGGAAAGTGCACTCTCACACACAGCTGGTAGTCCTGTGAATTGGCACAGCTTATCTGGAGGGCAATTTGGCAGACTGTACTCAAAACCCTACAGACAAGGATGTTTTTTGATCCAGCACTTCTAGGAATTTTTCCTACGGAAATAATTAGAAATGAACACAGGATGAATAATAGCAGTTTAGCATTTACTTGGTGTTCGCTCTGTGCCAGACAATATGCTAAGAACTTGACACTTTACTCACTTAGCCTTTACAGCAACATACGATGAGTATTATTGTGTCTATTTTTCAGGTGGGAAAACTGAGGCTCAAAGAGGGGTAGTAAGTTGCTCAAGTTCAAGCGACTGGTAAATGATAGATTAGGGGATGGACCCTGATCTCTAACTCCAAAAACCATGCTCTGAACCACTTTGCTATATACCCTCTGAAAAAACAGAAAAATGATGCTCTGCCTGGTGCCCTTTTAAACAGCAAAAATTCAGAAATAATTTTATTATGTAGGAATTGGGGGATACTTACATAAATCATGTAGAATCATATGATAAAATACTTAGCCATTAAAAATAAGTCATGAAAAATGAGGACATGGGGAAATAGAAATGGCATATACTAAGTGAAAAAAAGAGGCAAAACAGTTATGTCCCATTTTCATTTTTAAGATCCATTTCATTTTTATGAATTTCAAAAATAGGAAAGACTAGTCTATGGTGATCAAGATTTGAGGGGGATTATCAGTTGGGAAGCATGCTGAGAGCACTGGGAATGTTCTAGAATTTGAACTGCACTGTGGTCAACATAAAAATTCAGTGTATGGTTAAAACGTGTGCTTTATGAAAGTTTATACATCCTATCTCACTAAAAAGAAAAAACAATGCATAGAAAAAATCCTGGAGGGAAAAAACAGAAAAATGTTAGTAGTGATTGTTGCTAATTTTCCTTTTATTCTCTTTTTTAAAATTTCTTTGGCCTTGCCACACACACAGCTTGTGGGATCTTAGTCCCTGACCAGGGTATGAACCTGCTCCCTTAGCAGCAAAAGCACAGAGTCCTAACCACTAGTCCACCAGGGAATTTCCTCATTTTATTATTTATACTCTTCTTGTTTTCCTTTCTTTTTTTCTAAAAATAATAAACCTGTATTACATTTATAACCAGAAAAAAAATAATACCCAGTTTATTATTGGAGAGGAGTAGGGGAAAAGGACATACATAAGAAAACCATTTGAGGTTCAGACCTGGGATTCTTGAAGTGGACAGAACTCCTCGAGGGTTTCCAGTCCTGGGCACCTTCCTGAGTCTGGTCTTGCAGGCAGGATGCCCAGCTTCCAAAGACAGAAGAGAAGAGAGAAGCCCAGTGCCCAGTCTGGCTTGATGGGTAAAACTGAGGGACAAGCCCTGAAGAGCCAGGGATGGACGAGAAAAAATACCCTTAAGACAAATCCTGTCAGCTTTAAAATCAGATGAGGTCGGGTGCATTCGGGGTGGTATAGACCCCCAGATTTAAAATCGTGCTGGGTGGGTACTGCACTCTAGCTCCCATACCAGTCATAGCAACAGCTCATCATTGGCTGCCACTTAGATGCCTTGTTGTTGACTGGCGATGACATCAGGCCTCCAGGGAGCCCACTGGTTGTCAATCAAAAGTCTTTCTGGCAGCAATAAGTTGTCACTCTGTTTCAAAGGGACAGCTTCTGCCTAGATAAGGGGGCCAGGTATGGACTGCTGTGACTCTTTCTTTCCGTTTGGAGTTTTGATTCCAGGCCAATAAAGAAATTAGGGTACTGCAAGGCAGGTTTCTGTGGGGACTTAATGAGATCAACTGTGGCAATGAAATCCAGCCAGCCAAGCGATGAATCAAAATAAGGAATTTGGATATAAAGAAGCTTTGGCATATAAAATCATAATTATTTAATATTATAAATAATCTGCTTAAATACAAAACAAGAAAAAATAATTGAGAATTAGCATCTCGTCCTTTCTTCCTTACTAAGAAATACTACTTTTATTGGGGCCATCACATATTCCTAGTAAATAAAACTCAATATTTCCTAGCCTTTGTTGTAGCTAGGGGTGGCATATACAGTGATGGATGATGAGGTATAGATTAGGAAATTGTAGAGAGTTTTCCTTTCTTGAAGGAGTCTTTTCTCCCTCCTTAGTGGAAGAAAATTGTGATGGCTGGAGCTACAACAGCTGCTTTGTAATCATGAGGAAAATCCCAGAACTGCAGAGAACTCAGTCCTGAACATCCTTGAGGCACTGAACTAGTAACAGCAACTGCCTGACTCTTTATCGTTTGATTATTTAAGCTGCTGTCTGCTCAGATTTTCTGCTCAGGTTTCATTACTAAAGGCAATCTTTAACTGATGTGCCCAACAATATAAAAATAATAACTAATATAAAACAGGACATTTGAAGAAAAGTATAACAGTGCCAATGTTTCACTGATGGTAGTCACCATCTAAAATTGAAAAATATGGCTGAAAATGATGATAGTTGCAATGTCTTGATGTTTTCCAGAAGGTTCTTTGGGGAACTAATATCTCTTCTGATGTAAAAAAATAGCTATCTAAAGTTCAGAAATTCTTTCATCTTAACTGTTAAATCCAAGTAAAATAAGACATCTTTCAAAATTTAAGAAGAGTATTATGTGAAACAATTTTTATAAAATTATTTCCGATGATCTATCTCCATACATGCATTGAACAATATTTGACATGATGTTCATCTCATTTGAATTATACAAATTTCAGACTTTTTTAACCTTTAATTTTGAAATGACTGTAAATTTAGGGCAGAGTTGCAGAGTACAGAAAGTATTTTTCCATTTGCTCTTCACCCATCTTCCTTTAGTGTTCACATCTTACATAAGCATGGTACATTTATCAAAATTAGACATTAACTTGGGGGACTTCCCTAGTGGTCCAGTGGTTGGGAATCACCTTGCAGTGCAGGGGATGTGGGTTTGATCCTTGGTTTGGGAGCTGGTATCCCCTGTCCTGAGGAGCGACTAGGCCCTCACACCGCAGCTACTGAGCCTGAGGGCCACAGCTGGAGAGCCCGTGAGTCACAGTGAAGATCCCTCATGCCGCAACTAAAGACCTGGTGCAGCTAAATAAATAAATATTTTTTAAAAAATAAATTAATTTGGTAATTGGTATGATACTATTGTTGTTTAATAGCTAAGTTGTGTCCGACTCTTTTGTCACTCCATGGACTGTAGCCTGCCAGGCTCCTCTATCCATGGGATTTCCCAGGCAAGAATACTGGAATGGGTTGCCGTCTCCTTTTCCAGGGGATCTTCTCAACCCAGGGCTCTAACTGGCCTCTCCTGCATTGGCAGATGGATTCTTTACCACTGAGTTACCAGGGAAGCCCTATGATTCTACCAGCTACACTAAAGACTTACTCAGACTTTTCCACTGATGTCCTTTTTTGGTCCCAGTTTCCAAACCCTGTTGCATTTAGATGCCATGTCTCCTTTATCTCCAGTGGCCTGTGACAGTTTCTCAGTCTTTCCTTGTCTTTCACTGCTTTGACCCTTTCTAAGCATTTTGTTGTTATCGTTTAGTCGCTAAGTCGTGTTCAATTCTTTGCAACCCCATGGACTGCAGCATACCAGGCTCCTCTGTCCTCCACTATCTCCCAGAATTTGCTCAAATTCATGTTCATTGAGTTGGTGATGCCATCCAACCATCTTATCCTCTGCTGCCCCCTTCTCCTTTTGCCTTTGATCTTTCCCAGCATCAGGGTCTTTTCTAATGAGTTGGCTCTTTGCATCAGGTGACCAAAGTATTGGAGCTTCAGCTTCAGCATCAGTCCTTCTAATGAATATTCAAGGTTGATTTCCTTTAGGATTGATTGATAGTCCGAGGGACTCTCGAGTCTTCTCCAATACCACAATTCAAAAGCACCAATTCTTTGGCACTCAGCCTTCTTTATGGTCCAGCTCTCACATTCTACGTACACGAGTACCAGAAAAAACCATCGCTTTGACTATATGGACCTTTGTCGGCAAAGTGATATCTCTGTTTTTTAATACGCTGTCTGGCTCTGTCAGAGCTTTCCTTTCAAGGAGCCAGCATCTTTTAATTTCATGACTGCAGTCACCGTCTGCAGTGATTTAGAAGTCCAAAAAAATAAAATCTGTCACTGCTTTCACTTTTTCCTTTTCTATTTGCCATGAAGTGATGGGACTGAATGCCATGATCTTAGTTTTCTGAATGCTGAGTTTCAAGCCAGCTTTTTCACTCTCCCCTTTCACCCTCATCAAGAGGTTCTTTAGTTCCTCTTTACTTTCTGCGATTAGGGTGGTCAGACATTTGGCAGAACATTCCTCAATTTTGGCTTGTCTGATGTTTTCTCATGATTAGACTGGAGTTGTAGGTTTGAGGGAAGAAGACCCCAGAAGTTATGTGTTTTTCTCATGACATCCTATCAGCAATACATGATCACAATATGATGCACCACTGGTGATGTTGACCTTGACCACTTGACTTCTTTCAACTTTCTTCCTTGTACTTTTTCATATTACTTTAATTCCTATAATAAGTATGTGAGAACTGTGAATCTGAAAGGGCTTCATAAACCGAAGATGTCCACAAATGTGAGGGTTAAATTTTTCATTTGATAAGACGAATTGATGTCCTAGGCTGGAAGAGGGAAGAGGAGATAAGTATAGCTACAACATCAATGTTTAATTGCTCTGGAGGCTAGCCAGGGCAGAGAAAGATGGAGATGACTTTAGAATTTATGTAACAGCTAGCAAAGAATTAGGGTTTCATCTAGATATTTTTAATATAGTTCCCTTTACCCTACAGTCCTAGGTAAGGATAGAGGCCACCCCACTAGCCCAGCTGGAAATGGCAGAACAGAAGAGAGCTGATTCCACTGGAAAAGCAAGTGAGGAACTCAACATTGACTAAGCCCCATCTGTGTTCCTGGTGCTTCACCTCTTTCATTGAATCTTCACAAGTCTTCTAGCTACAGACAGTGGTCACCTCCATTTTATAGATGGGGAGACTGAGACTAGGAGAAGAGAAGCGACTTACCCAAAGTCAGTTAACCATCACATATTACTCAGACAGTGCTCTGGGTGTGCATGGGAACGCCACTCTGAACCTAGGACTCTGTGACATCAGACCTCACAGCACATGCTGCCCAGGAAGAACTGTGGGTGAAAATTCCAACTGTGGGGAAAGATGATGAAATTTGGCAACTGTCCCCTATCCATAAGATTGCTCAGAGTCTTAATGAGCTGTGTCCTCACTGATCAGAGAATCACTTGTGCATGTATCCCCTGGTTCTGGATCCCGTGACCTTCTAGATGCCTTGAACAACTACCATCTGCAATCAGATGGGGCTGGGGACCCAGAATGGCTGAAACAGTGTTCACTTAGCCCCTCCTTGTAGGGTGCTAGCATTCAGAAAGAAACAAAGAAAGATATGGGGAGAAAGGGGGGAGAGAGGGAGAGAGAGAGGGAGAGAAATTGCTTTATTTTGCATTCCAGACTCTTCTTTGAGTCAGTCTTAAGGGCCCCAGTAGCACTCATCTTAGGGATGGATTTGAACCAGTGAAGAACTCTTTCACTGAATTTAGTTCAAGATTGGTTTCTATAACTTGAAAACAAAGCATCCTGATGAGTCCATTCTACTTACGCTAGTTTTTACTCCCTCGTAACATCACCATGTCTGTGCTTTTTGCCTGTCTAAGCCCCTGGCACTGATTCATAGGTGATTATGAATGCAGATTCTGGAGACAGAAAGACAGTGGATTGAACTGAATCTTACTTCCTCCACCAAGCTGGTGTGGTCTTGGGCAAGGACTTCACTTCCTTGAACTTGCATCGCCTGATGAAAGGGGATGATCGTATCCTGCAATGGATGTTGTGAGAATTACCCAAGGTAATGCATGCAAAGTGCTCCGTGTATCACAACGTGTGCTTAGCCTGCAAGTAGCTATGATGATTATTTTTATTCAACTCTACTTGCCAACTGACCGTAATTTATTGATGTCCCAGTTCCACAAGACATCTGCTGGCCTAAGCCATTTTTTTCTCCCCAGGCCACGTAATTCATATGTCACTGGTAGCTTATGGATAAGTCTCTCCAGGGGCAGAAGTTTCTCTCAGCTCCTTAAGTTACAACTTAGGATTTTCAACTAGACGGTGGTGCAAAAGTGATATTCATTCAATAGAAACTGTACTTTGAATTTTGATCTTTTCCAACCAAGGTTTGGAATTGTTTGGAATTGTATGGGCAATCTGTGCTGAATGGTATGCTGGTAAATATTTAACAACCAGCATTCCAAAGCACACAAATGAAAACAAGAAAATGTTTCTGGTAGTTTCCGCAGTGCAAGTTCTCCCACCATGGCTGATTTCAAGATGTCCGTGTGATGGCTCTGAACACAGAGTTGGAAAGAATGTGGGTGACTGACCTTCATGAGCTCGAGCTGGCCAGCTCCAGTACAGCCCCCTCTGTGCAGGCAGAATTCCCTCCACGAGGGGTGTGGACAGGGAAAGCAGTCCGAAACGTGTCCACTAGGACAGTCATGAAAGTGGTAATAGTGTGTCTTATACTGGGTTTCTCAAAGTCAAGTCTGAAATGGCTTTCTCTTTTTTTGAATTAGTTAATTTTATTTTTGGCTGTGCTTGGTCTTTGTGGCAGTGCGCACTTTCTCAAGTTGTGGCAGCCAGGGGCTTCTCTTGCTGCAGAGCATGGGCTCCAGAGGGCTCAGCAGTTATGGCATGTGGGCTCAGTCACCCCACGGCATGTGGGATCTTTAGTTCCCTGACCAGGGCTTGAACCTGTGTCCTCTGCATTGGAAGGTGGACTTTTAACCACTGGACCACCAGGGAAGTCTCTGGGATTCTTGATTGAGGGACTTAGGTGAACTCTACCAGGAGATGAAGGAAGCAGATGGGAAGATGGAGAAAGGTAGGCTAAAAATGTGGGCTCATCTGAAGTCTAGCCTCTCTAGGCTGATCCCATAGAAAGCTTTGGGGGCACATATACAGTCAGCCATGACTTACGATGGTAGGACTTAGGATGTTTCAACTTGACGGTTGTGCGAAAGTGATATTCGTTCAGTAGAAACTGTACTTTGAATTTTGAATTTTGATCTTTTCCCAGGCTAGCGATACGTGGTACAAGACACCTGTGATGCTGGGCAGCGGTGGCAAACCGCAGCTCCCAGTCAGCCATGTGATCACAAGGGTGGAAAAACCAATACACGTATGACCGCTCTGTACTCAGACAACTCTCTTTCAGTACAGTGTTCCATAAAGACATTCAGCACTTCACTAGAAAGTAGCATTCCTGTTAGATTATTTTACCCAGCTGTAGGTTAATGAAGAAGAATGGAGAAGGCAATGGCACCCCACTCCAGTCCTCTTGCCTGGAAAATCCTATGGACAGAGGAGCCTGGTAGGCTGCAGTCCATGGGGTCACGAAGAGTCGGACACGACTGAGCGACTTCCCTTTCACTTTTCACTTTCATGCATTGGAGAAGGAAATGGCAACCCACTCCAGTGTTCTTGCCTGGAGAATCCCAGAGACGGGGGAGCCTGGTGGGCTTCCGTCTATGGGGTTGCACAGAGTCGGACACAACTGACGCGACTTAGCAGTAGCAGCAGTAGGTTAATATAAGTGTTATGAGCACACTTAAGGTGGGTTAGATTAAGCTAGGATGTCCAGCAGTTTAGGCGTACTAAATGCATTTTCAGCTTACAATGTTTTCAGCTTATGATGAGTTTCTTGGGCCATATCCCCACCATAAGTTGAGGAAGCTCTGTACCACCACAAAGTTGTCCCAGCTTGAGGCAAGAGGGCGGGGCACTTATACACGCCAGTCAGTCATTGGGCGCACGCTGCCTTCAGCGGTGTAACTTTCTGGGCATTTCCTGGCACAGAAGTTTCACTGGCTGAGGGGAATTCTCAGGAGAAGGGAGTAGCTGTAACCTGTGAGCAAGCAACTCTCCCAACAGCTGGGGGGTGAGTGTACCAACCTGGTAAAGAGCCCCCGGTGGGACCCCAGTAGCATGTATTATGTGGTGATAACGCTGATGACAAGTTTTATAGTGAAGATGATGGAGACGGAGATGCTGGAAATGGAGAATATAGTTGTCCTGAGCACTGGGCTTGACTGGGTTGGTGGTGGTAGTATAGATGGTAATTGTGGCACGGTGGTGATGGTGATAATATTGGTGGAGTAACAGTCGCGGAAAGTGGTGGTGGTAGTGGTCATCAGGGGCATGGGATGGTGATGCTTCTGAAGGTAGTGAGGAACATCGCAAAAGTCCTGGTTATTTGAGGGACTAAAGATAACAAAGGGCTTCCCCGGTGGCCCAGCAGTAAAGAATCCCCCTTCATTGCAGGAACCACAGGAGACAAGGGCTTGATCCCTGGGTTTGGAAGATCCCCTGGAGGAAGGCATGGAAACCCTCCAGTATTCTTGCCTGGAGAATCCCGTGGACAGAGGAACCTGGCAGGCTACAGTCCAGAGGGTCACAGAGAGTCAGACATGACTGAAGTGACTTAGCGTGCACTCACACAAAGATCCAAAATCCCAATTTATTCCAGGTTTGCCTCTCTTTTTATGCTTTGTATTTCTGCCATGCTCCTGGGGTAGGAACCAGCTTAGTAGCTCGTCAAGCTTTGAATGAAAACAGGACTGAGAGAGTGGACGTCAGTTCACCAGGGAAGTCCCACCGCGTGTGCCTTTTAAAACAAGGCACACGTTCTGTAGGGCTGTAATTTATTCTATTTGCCACCATGTGCCACAGTTCACTGTGAAGCGTGGGGCCGTGGTGACTTCAGACGTCTTAACCTGTCAGACCTCGAAGCTAAGTAGTACATGGCAACATTATACTGGAGCCCTGGAGATCACTGGGCCAGATCCATCCTGCCCTCAGTGTCTCTTGTTCTCAGCAGAAGAGCCTTGCTTCTGAGTATGAGGGCTGGAGATTGTGGTGGGAGGGTGCAGGTCAGCATGCTGGTGGGGAGCATCTCAAGGGAAAAGCCTACGGAGTGGATATCTTTGTATCCATCTCAGTGTCTGCCTGTATCTCCTCTTTCTCCCTCCCCAGAGTGAGGTGATGCGGCAGGAGGGGCTGCTCATTTCCACTCCAAGTACCTCTATCACATTATCTTTCCAATAAAATTGCTCAGTATCTAACAAGTATTTTGGGACAAATGTAAAGTTAATTCACTCATTCAATAAATATGCATTGAGCATCAACTACAAACCATGCGCCAGGGAATTTCCTGGTGGTCTAGTGGTTAGGACTCCGAGCTTCCACTGCAAGGGGAACAGGTTCGATCCCTGATCTGTGAACTAAGATCCCGCGTGACTTGTGGCCTCCCTCTAAAAAAATACCCATGCATTAGTCTCGATGCTGGGGATATAACAGTGAGGGCAAAACAAAAATCTCTGCCGTCAAAAGTTTACATCCTGCTGGGTTCACACATGTCTTACTCCCATCACGCACAGATGAAAAAACTGATGCTTAAAGAGGTTAACTGACTTAACCAAAGATAGATAGTAAAAGGCAAAGCTAAGATTTTTAACTTAGGTCAGCCAGCTCCCCAAACCCTTGATCTTGACTGATCCTATACTATCTGCACGGGACTCTTTTTTGTTTTTACCACCCACCTTCCTCCTGCCAATCTTCCAATCTTCTGGTACTCGAACCCTCAGGATGCTTCAGGAAAATCATTCTTCCCTACATATATACAATGGAGCCATGAAAAAGAATGAAATCATACCATTTGCAGTGACATGGATGAACACAGAGATTATCATCCTAAATAAAGTCAGAAAGAGACAAGTACCATTTGCTATCAGTTTTATGTGGAATCTAAAATATGACACAAAAGAACTCATCTGTGAAACGGAAACAGACTCACATACATAGACAACAAACTTGTGGTTGCCAAGGGGGAGGAAGATGGGAGAGGGATGGATTGAGAGTTTGGGGCTAGGAGACGCAAACTATTACATATAGAATGAATAAACAAGGTCCTCCTGTATAGCACAGGGAACTATATCACTATATATTATCCTGTGATAAACCATAATGGAAAAGAACATGAAAAAGAATGTATATATGTATACACACACATACACATACATATATAACTGAATGACTTTGCTGTACAGCAGAAATCAACACAGAATTCATTGTAAATCAACTATACTTCAATAAAATAAATTTTTAAAAAAGACATTCTTCCCAATAAACTTTAGAGAGGCTGTCAGTCAAGGCGTCCAGCCCTCCTTTAACCATGGAATGAGCTCATGACCCAAGCTGTCACCCCAATGCTTGTTTCTGCCACCCAGACCCCTTGGAACTCCGTTTGCCTTTGTGTCCAAGTTGGATTTTCAGTCTCATGTGCAGTTCTGTGAGCCATCTTATATTCATCCCCCAAGTTACTTTTTTCCCAGTTATAGAGTCCAGTTAGTTTCATGCAGTCAAAGAAAATAACACATGGTCCCTCTACCCTCTGGACCTCAAGCTAGTTTCATCGCCTGCTAACTAGGAAAATAACACTCAGCTTGCAGGAGGCAGAACAAATAGAGATCTTGTTTCCTTGAGCCAGGCTTTGCCAACATCCCTTGGATTTAGCATCCTTTCAGACCCTAACCTCCCAGGAGAAGCTTCCCCATTTTTCAGTGGGGCTGCCAGACATGAAGATGTTGGACACTCAGCAAAAGCAGTGGAGGAGCCTGAGCTATATTTGAGTTTCCCTGAGAACACACAGACGTCTCCTGTGCTCGGCTGGCCGGGAAGAGTGTAATTAACAGCACTCTTCTCCAGAGCATGGATGGAACAGGTGATGACTCAGCAAGTTCAGAATCCCATCCATGGCCAATCCCTCCTCCCCCCAGGTCTATTTTTGGGTCACCACAGATGCTTATTAAGGCCACATGTCAGAGCTACAGGGCAGAAGAGAGACTTTTCTTGGAGAACTTGTCAGTTAGAATTGCACGGAGTTGCATGCAACAGAAATCTGCCCAAATAACTTTCTTTTCCTCATGTAACAAAAAGGCTAGAGGCAGGCAGTCCAGGCTGGTACAGAAGCTCAAAGAAACCATTAAGGACTGAAGCTCCTTCTATCTTCCTGCTCTGTTACACTTAACAGGTGGCTGTCACCATAATAGTCACAAGATGGCTGCTTCACTTCCAAAAATCTCACCTATATTCCTGGCAGAAATGAAAGTAAAAGCAAGGAGGAAAAACATGTGCCTGCTAAATTCCTCACTCTTTCTTATGAGGAAGAAATAGATTCCCAGGAAGTTCTACCCAAATATCTACTCACATCTTGTCCATCAGACCTGGGTGAGAAGATCACCCCTAGCTACAAGGGCGTATGGGGAGGTATTTTTCACTGGGCACATTTTATTCAAGCGAAGTTGGGGTTCTGTTATTAAGTAAAAAGGGAAGATTAGATGTTGGTTAAGCAGTAGTGTCTGTCGAAGAAAATGAGATGGGGCATGGATCATTGTGAGAGAAGCCTCTGAGGGGCTGAGTCACAGTTTCTGAGAAATGCAAGAGATGAATCAGTTTCCAGAGCCCTGATGCGGAAAGTTAGAGAGGATGGAGAATGGCCTGAGGGCTGGTCACAGCCCCTCCAATCATCCACATTACGACCTACAGAGAAAACCGGAAGCAATATCAACATGTCCTTTACAGAAAGCCTTGGGGTCTTCCCTGGTGGGCCAGTGGTTAAAACTCCACCCTGCCAATTCAGGGAACATGGGCTTGAGCCCTGGTCGGGAACTAAGATCTCTCGTCACTTGGCATGGCCAAAAGATAAAAGAAATAAAATAAAAAATAAAAATAATAAAGATGGCCCTGAACTCTGAAATGTGCAAAAAAATTTTTAAATCTCAGCTCTGCCAGGTACCTACTCTGTGACTTCAGGCAAATCACTTAACCTCTCTGGGCCTCTCAATTTTCTCAACTACAGAAAATGGGAATGATATCTCGTACTTGAACAAAGCTATATGTATAAACTGTCCATTGTAGATATCCAACAAAATGGCAGTCAGTTTTGGTTTAATTTTCTCATTTTCTAAACAGTGAATATGAAGCCCAGAGATGCGAAGCAAGATAACCTAAGTCACACAGTCAGAAAGAGACAGGCTGAGGACTGGGACCCAGCCTTTCTAACGTCCAGCCTGGAGTGTGTTCCATTTCACCACTACTTCCTCCTGTTAAACAGTTATTAATTTTTCCCAAAGTGTGAAATTAGGCCTAAGTGGTGGAAGCTAGTTTGGAATTTTACTTCTGGGGACTTTCCTGGCAGTCCAGTGGTTAAGACTCTGTGGTTCCAATGTAGAGGGCACATGTTTGATCCTTGGTCCAGGAATTAAGATCCCACATCCTGTGCTGTGCAGCCAGAGACGACAACAACAACAACACACAAAGTCCCCCAAATAAAACAAATAGAATTTTACTTCGTCTTAAACTGCAGACAAAGTGCTTTCAGACGCCTAGGAGGCAAAAGTTAGAAGTGGAAGAAACATCCCAGTGTGCCCCTTCCAGTGAATTCGTCTGTGCTGTTGTTGTTCTGCTTTTTATTTACTTATTTTGGCTGTGCTGAGTCTTCTTTGCTGCACAGGCTTTTCTCCAGTTGTGGCAAGCGGGGGCTACTCTCTAGTTGCAGTGTGCAGGCTTCTCACTGAGTTGGCATCTCTTGTTGCAGAGCACCGGCTCTAGGGGGCGGGGGCTTCAGTAGCTGCTCCCGGCTCTAGAGCTCAGGCTCAATAGTTGTGGCCCACGGGCTTAGTGGCATGTGGAATCCTCCTGGACCGGGGATCGAACCCGTGTCTGTTACATTGGCAGGCAGATTCTTTACCACTAAGCCACCAGAGAAGTCCCCAGTCTTTGTTATTATCATTGTGGTTGGGGTTTGTTGAGGACACTAACTACTTGTCCTGATGGCCATACCTAATGACAAGAGCTAACATTTATTGAGAACTGTGGCAGTTTCCTATCATTGCTATAACCACTTTCACTTTTCACTTTCATGCATTGGAGAAGGAAATGGCAACCCACTCCAGTATTCTTGCCTGGAGAATCCCAGGGATGGGGGAGCCAGGTGGGCTGCCGTCTATGGGGTCGCACAGAGTGGGACACGACTGAAGCGACTTAGCAGCAGCAGCAGCAGCGCTTGAAACAACACAAATATATTCTCTACAGGCCTAGAGGGAAGAAGCCCTAAAATCAAGGGCACCCAAGACAAAAGAAAGAAAGAAACTGGCTGATGGGAGACTGTGAGTATCATCCTCAAACCAAGATTTCAAAGATTTCTGTTCAACAGATAGCTCTTCCCCAGACGTTCTCCAGCACCAAACTCACTCCTTCACTTCTTCCACGTGACTTCTCAAATGTCAGGGACACTGTGACCACTCTATCCAAAATAGCTGCTCTCATCCCCCTCTATCCTCTTGTCTCACTTTAATTCTCTTATTGCTTGACACACATATCATTTTTGTTGATTTATGGATGCTTGGTGACAGCAGGGGCTGGCTATTTTGTGCATTGCTGCCTTACTCAGCACACAGAGGGGCCCTCAATACATTAAAAAAAAATTATTTACCTTTTTGGCTGCTCCTGGTCTTAGTTATGGCATTCGAGATCTAGTTCCCCTACTAGGGATCGAACACAGGGCCCCTGCATTGGGAGCTCAGAGTCTTAGCCACTTGACCACCAAGGAAGTCCCCTCAATGCATTTATATAAATAAATACATGAGTAAATGAATGATGCTAATCTCATTGCCTCATCAAAGGACTTTAGAATAAACAAGTGTTGGGAGCTCCCTGGTGGTCCAGGGGTTAGGATTTGGCACTTTCTTTGCTGTAGCCTGGGTTCAATCCCTGATCAGAAAACTGAAATCTTTGCAGTGCAGCCAGAAAAAAAGGAATAAACACATGTTATTAACTTACATTTTAGATATTTGGGCTTTTGATATTTCAGTTGAACACAAAGCTTTCATAGAGATGAAGATTAAACAACAAGGAATTTTCCATGGTTTCTACACATTAGCAGTAATTAGAATTGTAAGAAAAGTTTGTTCACAATGCCAGTCCTTGGTGCCTTCTCTCAGAGATTTTGGGGTGTGGGCTGGCCATCAGTATTTTTAAAGTTCTTCAGGTGATGCTAATGTACCTCCAAGATTAAGATTCCCAACCCTGGACCTCCTAAGGCAGAATCTCTGTGACAGTGGTTCTCAGTCTTAGCAGCTTTGGAAAGTACACTGGAGTCCCAACCCCAGAGATATGGATACAGTTAGACTGGGGTTTCCTGGTGGTTAAGACAGTAAAGAATCTGCCTGCAATGAGGGAGACCTGGGTTCAATCCCTGGGTTGGGATAATCCCCTGGAGAAGGGAATGTCTCCCCAAGCCAGTATTCTTGCCTAGAGAATTCCATGGACAGAGAAGCCTGACGGACTACAGTCCACGGGGTTGCAAAGAGTCAGACAAGACTGAGGAGCTAACACTACCTATCTAGGCTGGTAAAGAATCTGCCTGCAGTGAAGGATACCCAGGTTCAACCCCTGGGTTAGGACAGTCCCCTGGAGGAGGGCATGGCAACCCACTCCAGTATTCTTGACTGGTGAATCCCACGGACAGAAGAGCCTGGCAGGCTGCAGCCCATAGCTTCACAAAGAGTTGGACATGACTGAAGCAACTGAGCACGCACGCAGACTAGGGTGAGCCCTGGGCATCAGATTCTTTATTTCACTTATTATACTTTTCAGCTCCAGAATTTCTATTTAGTTTCTTTTAATCATATCTATCTCTTTTGATATAATATTGATATTCATATTTTGTTCATACATTTTTTTTTTTAGTTCTTTTAGGTTTTATTGTTCGTGGTTTCCTTCAGTCCTCTGAGCGTTTTTAAGACAGTTGGTTTAAAGTCTTTGACTGGGGACTTCCCTGGTGGTCCAGTGGTTAAGACTTCCCCTCCTGATGCAGAGGGTTTGGGTTTGATCCCAGGTCTGGGAGTTAAGGGGCTTCCCCAGTGGCTCAGTGGCAAAGAATCTGCCTGCATTGCAGAAGACACGGGTTCAATCCCTAGGTGAGGGATACACTGGTGGAGGAAATAGCAGCCCACCCCAGTATTCTTGCCTGGAGAATCCCACGTACAGAGGAGCTTGGTGGGCTTGGTCGCCAACAGTCGGACAGGACTGAAGGGAATGAGTGCATAGGCATGTACTGGGAGCTAAGATCCCATGCCCCTTGTGGCCAAACAGCCAAACATGAAACAAACAAACAAAAACTAAAGTCTTTGGCTAATCAGTCCAAAGTCAGGGCTTCCTCAGAGACAATTTCTGTCAATTAATTTTGTTCCTTTGATTGGACCATACTTTCCTATTTCTTTGTATGCTTTGTGAATTTTTTTTTCGGAGGTTGGACATCTGAATATCACAATGTTGTAATTGGAAATCAGATTCTCCCCCTTCTCCAGGAGTTGCTGATTGTGACTGACGAAGACTGCCATCATTAACTTGCATAGTAATTGTTGCAAACTATTTTACAAAGGCTGCATTTCATGTCATATGTAGTCACTGAATCTGTTCTTCAGCTCATATTCAACTAGTACCCTGACAGAGATCTCTTTGAACGTCAGGAACTAAACATAAAACAAACACAACAAAACACACCTCTCAGTCTCTGCAGCTGGGCTCTGCACTGTGGCACCTCAACTCTCAGCCAGGGTGTCTGCAACTCAGCCTTAGACCGTACACTCCGCTTGCACTGAGCCATCTTTGAGTTGCCTTTTTTTTCTTGATTCAGCATTCACTTGGTTGCTGTAAGCCCTGATGGTTTTCCAGAATTCTTACAAAGTTGTTTCTGACAGTTTCTGCTTGTTTTTTCAATGTTTCTATGGAGGAGCTTGGAGTGTCTTGTCTTAGCAGCCGTTGGGCTGCTAATAACAGAAATATGAATACTATAAACTGAGTGGCTTATAGACAACAGAAATGTACTCCTCTCAGTTCTGGAGGCTAGAAGTCCAAGATCAGGATGCCAGCATAATCAGGTTCTGGTGAAAGCCCTCTTCCAGGTTGCAGACTATTTATTACTTCCTGTTGTAGCCTCTCGTGGCAGAGAGCAGAAACAGGGAGCAAGCTCTCTTGTGACTCCAAAGGGCACTAATCCCACTGACGAGGGCTCCACCTTCATGATCACACCTACTCCTAATTACCTCCCAATGGCCCCACCTCCTAAGAGCATCACAAACTGGGGGAGGGGAAGGTTTCACCATGCGAACTGGGAAAAGACACATTTAGTCCATAACACTTGCCGACATTTAATTTCCCAAAGGCTTCCCTGGTAATTCTAATGTGTAGCTAAGGTTGATATCCACTTATGTGGATGCAAAACCTTGGCATCACTGCTTTCAACAAGCTCCTTAGGTGATTCTGATGTAGCCATTCTGAGCTTTGGGATCCCTCAGATTAACCCTGGGACCAAGTTCAGGAAGTCTGCTTTCTCTCGTCTTCCTCACGTTTTCCTGGGAGCCACACTGGATGAAGAGATCAACCTTTGTGGGCGTGGCTCTCCATCCGCGGACCCGCGCGCTGCCACGGAGACACCTAGTGGTGAGCTACAGCACTGGATGGCGGGGGTAAGGAGACAAGTGACTTCTTTCTCCCCTTTATTTCACAGAAGACTCAACCGAAATAAAGAAAGGAGCCCAGGAGGCGCCAGATTCCTGCCTGCGCACTCTGACAGTAGAGTTGAAGTTTTTCAGCAATAGATCTCTGTTGGGATTCAGCATACGGGTCACCTGCTCCTGAGCTAGCATCCTCGGAAGTTGCCAAGATTTCCAGTAGCATAAGTTACAAGTTTTCAGGTAAATGCAGCTGAGAGAATGAAGTTTTCTCAGTTCAGCTGAACTACAGGGTTCACAAACATAAGGTTCTTGAAGAGTAAGTAGTTCCAGGATGACCAAGAGATTTCTTCCTCTCTCATCAGGTGTGATCATGGACAAGGCTTTGATTCATCCAAGTCTCAGTTTCCTTAGCTGTATGGTGAACATCATTAACTTGCCTCAATTCTTATTATTGATATGGAAGATAAACAGAATGTATTGTTTGTTAAAATAATAAAAATAAAATAATAATAATAAATGTGTAGTTACATCCCATTTTTGTTTAAAACTACGTATATATCTTTATAAGACTTTCCAGCTGGTGCAGTAGTAAGAATCCACCTGCCAAAGCAGGAGACACACGAAGTGAGAATTTGATCCCTGGGTCAGGAAGATCCTATGGAATAGGAAATGGCAACCCATTCCAGTATTCTTGCCTGGGAAATCTCACAGACAGAGGAGCCTGGTGGGCTACAGTCCATGGGGACACGACTGAGCATGCACACAGGCACACATATATCTTTATGCCTATATTTATCTTTATGTAAGTTTGTGTGGGTGTGTATGTGTATTCTTGTATATATGCACCCGGTACTGTCTAGAACAATGTTCACCAAAAACAGAGTGAGGCTGGAGGTGATTTTCGCTGTCTCCTTTTCACTTCTCTAATTTGCTTATGTTGTGCATGTACTATTTTTATAAAGTGAAAGTGAAGTCGTTCAGTCGTGTCTGACTCTTCACGACCCCATGGACTGCATCCTACCAGGCTCCTCCGCCCATGGGATTTTCCGGGCAAGAGTACTGGAGTGGGTTGCCATTTCCTTCTCCAGGAGATCTTCCCAAACCAGGGATCGAACCCGGGTCTCCCACATTGTAGGCAGACACTTTACCATCGAGGGCTGATTAAGCACATCTATTCATCTTTTCTCCCTCCAAACACCTCATTGAAATGACAAAGTGAGCATTTCCAAGTACTACTACTAATAATAATAACACCTACTCTTAGAGTGATGAGAATTAAAATCTGGCACATAGTACTTTATGGCTACTACCTCCATTCCCTGTCCACTTATAGCTCTAAAGAGAACACAAATACAGGGATTCTTAACCCCTCTTATGCCATAGATCCCTTTGAAGTCTGATGAAGCCCCTGGACCTCTTCTCAACACATTATTTTTTTAATTTTAATATTTATTTATTTGGCTGCTCCAGGTCTTAGTTGTAGCATGTAGGATATAGTTCCCTGACCAGGGATCAAACCTAGACCCCCTTGCACTGGAAGCATGGAGTATTAGCCACTGAACCACCAGGAAAATTCCCTCAGTATAATATTTTTAAATGAATAAACTTCCATACATAAGATTACAGAGGAAATCTTTTATTTTGAAATAGTTATCAAAATATTTTAAAAACAAATCTGTCATATAGTAACATATGTGCTTCTGTATTAGAAGATTTAGCCATGTGTCTAATAACTAAGATAATTGCAAAGTCGTGATGAGCAGAAATAATATTTTGAGATACCTTCAGCAAGACCATTGTGATAGGAAAATATCCGCTTTCCACTGAGGATGAAGTCACAGGAACTGCTAATATTACTCTGGTTTGTTGCTTATGTTCATAAATGGAGAAAATGTTGAGTTTCAATTAAACTTAGTGAAAATAAAGACCATTTTTCTCACCCAACTTCATGGGCCTCCAACTTTCATAAATTATATTCTCCCTCAGGTCTTTGCTTAAGTCTGAATGTTTGATCTCTTTCACATTTGCATCTTTTCTTAAATGAGTGATGAGCTTTGGCTGTCTGCTCACATAGAAGGACAGGACCTACACTGTATTGATTGGACACTGGATGCACGTGAAGAGGTCTAATTATTAACCATGAGCTTTGATGTAACTGTCCTTTAGGAGGGCTTCTTTGACAGCTCAGTTGGTAAAGAATCCGCCTGCAATTCAGGAGACTCCAGTTCGATTCCTGGGTTGGGAAGATCTGCTGGAGAAGGGATAAGCTACCCACTCCAATATTCTTGCGCTTCCCTTGTGGCTCAAGTGGTAAAGAATTTGCCTGTAATGTTGGAGACCTGGGTTTGATCCCTGGGTTGGGAAGATCCCTTGGAGAAGGAAAGACTACCCATTCCTTAGGAAGCGTCCAATGTCCCAGTATGTCTCTTTAGAGTTTTCCTCCTGATCTGATCAAATTCTTCAGAGAAGACTCTTATATCTTCTCTTTAGGAGAGTATTATCCTCCAAGTCCTTGGGTTTCCCTGGTGGCTCAGACAGTAAAGACTCTGCCTGCAATGCAGGAGACCTGGGTTTGATCCCTGGAGGAGTGAATGGCAACCCACTCCAGTATTCTTGTCTGGAGAATTCCTGTGGACAGAGGACCCTGGTGGGCTACAGTCCACGGGGTTGCCAAGAGTCAGACACAACTGAGCGACTAAGCTCATATCCTCCGTGTCAGTATGCTGCAATCTGCATTGGGAAAGAGGCTGGAGGGAAGAAGGTTGGGCAGAACATCTTAGTCTTCCACATGTAAGCTTTCACTTCATCTCTCTACTTTCAGGATGCCACCCCATCAACCACTGCACATGGTGTTTCCAATTCAGATCCCCTTCTGCTACTCTCTACAGTTACACTATCCAACACAGAAGCCTCTGGTCTCCCACAACTATTTAAATTTGAACTGATGGGCTTTCCAGGTGGTGCTAGTGGTAAAAAACCTGCCTGCCAATGCAGGAGATGTAAAAGACACAGGTTCCATCCCTGGGTCAGGAAGATCCCCTGGAGAAGGAAATGGCAATGCACTCCAGTACTCTTGCCTGGAGAATCCCATGGACAGAGGAGCCTGGCAGGCTATGCTCCATAGGCTTGCAAAGAGTTGGACACGACTGAAGCAACTTAGTACTAGCACAAAATAAAATGAACTTTCAATTCCTTAATCACAATACTCACATTTCAAACACTCAGTAGCCACATGGACCTAGTGGCTAGTGACTGTAATAGACAGCACATGACATTTCTTGTCACTGCAGAAAGTTCTATGGAATATAGCTACTGTAGAGCAAGGCTTGGGAAATCTTTTCTGTAAAGGGCCAGATAGTAAGTATTTTTGGCTTTGTACACCACATGGCCACCTTTGCAAATACTCAGCTATGTAAATGTAGCACAAAAGCAGCCATTAACAATACATGGAACATGCACTGGAACACACGGCTAAGTTGCAACAAAACTTTATTTTGGAACACCAAAATCCAAATTTCCTAACATTTTCATGTGTCATAAAATATTAATCTGCTTTTGATTTTTTTCCCCAACCATCTGAGACTATAAAACTAGTCTTTGATTACAAGCTGTACCTAGACAGGGAGCAGGCTAGATTTGGTCTGTGACCATAGCTTGCTGCCCTCTGTCTTAGGACATTGTATTTTTAAAATTTTTAAATTAATTTTTATTGAAGTATAGTTGATTTACAATGTTGTGTCATTTTCTGCTGTACAGCATGGTGAACCAGTTATGCATATACATATATCTACTCTTTTTTAGAGTCTATTCTTATGTAGATCATTAGAGTATTGAGTAGGGTGCCCTGTGCTAGACAGTAACTTCTTATTAGTTATCTGTTTTATATATAGCTGTGTGTATATGTCAATCCCAGTCTCCCAATTTATCCATCCTCCCTTCCCGGGGCATTGTAATTTTTTTTTGATCCCTGTACTGCTATTTTGGTAGTTTCAGAGAGGAAGCAGAGGCTAAGGTGTACAGTCTGTTTTTTTAATCTAGAAGCCTTTCTATCTGCTCTGGGCTTGCCTTCTCTGCGTAGCCTAGGAGCTGTGAACATAGGGTCCTGTCTCTCTTACTGGCTGCTCTCTGCCTTGGGTCCAGCACGATGCTTGACATGTAACAGGCTCTTAGTCAATAGAGCTGAGGGGCAGAATGCTCACCAAGCCATCTTCTTTCCTTTATTTTAGATAATTTTGCTTTTCACTTAAATCTGTCTTCAAGAAAGACTGTGCTGGTCAGACTGATGAGAAGTTTGCAGTCTGTTTAACAATTCTATTTCTTGTTATCGGTGAATACATAGACATTCTGATTTTCCACATCAGTCTCCTGAGCTTGGTAAATGTAATTCCCCCTCTGAGACAAGACATCAGCTCCTAAGCCTGTGTAGAATCAAATGAATCTTGGTTACCATAGTGTAAGTCTCAATTGGATCTGATAAGAAGACTTGTAAAGAGAGGAGAAGTAATCTGACGAACACAAGTACTTGGAGATTTTAAATGCTGGGCTGAAATTGCTTTCTTAGCAAGATAAGGAAGAGAGAGTTATAGAATGTTAACACTGGCATGACTGTTAGAAGACAATGAGCCAAGGGCATTGTTAGAAATCAGTTGGATGGGAGGCAACAGCCACAGGTCAGATGAAAACCACACGCTCACCAAACTTCTACAAGAGAACAGGAGAAAACCTTGAGTATGATAATAATTTTTTAGATGTAACACCAAAGGCATGATCCACAAAAGAAAAAAATTTGATAAACCGGACTTCATTAAAATTAAATTCTTCTACCCTGCAAAAGACAATGTGAGGATAATGAGAAAGCTACAGACTGGGAGAAAATATTTGCAGATGACACATCTGATAAAGGACTTATCCAAAATATACAAAACTCTTTAAAACCCCAACATAAGAAAACAAACAACCTGATTAAAAATTGAGTCAAAGATCTAAACAGACCCCTTACCAAAGAAGACAAGTAGATGGCAAGCAAGCAGAAGAAAATATGTTCCACATCACATGTTACCAGGGAAAAGCAAATTAAAACTATACACCAACAAACAAAAACAAAGAAAACTATACACCCATCAGAATGGCCAAACCGGAACATGGACCACACCAAGTGCTGGTGAGGATGTGAAGCAAGAGGAATTCTTGTTCATTGTCAACAGAAAATGCTGCTTCCCTCCTCTGTGGCTTTGCATCTCCCAGTCTGCCCACATCAGATCCAAGGACTACAGTTTTTCTGGTTCACTGATTATATGACCTCTTTTTAATGACATAAGTTCACCACTGGTACAAGTGATTTAAGGTACAATGAACCACAGATTTTTAAAAATATTTATTTATTTGGCTGTACTGGGTCTTTTTTGCATCTTGCGGGATCTTTAATCTTCATTGCAGGATGCAGCATCTTAAGTTGGGGCATCTAGCTCCCCAACCAGGAAATGAATCCCGGTCCCCTGCGTTGGGAGCACGGAGTGTTAG
The DNA here is from genome assembly GCA_006410935.1 of Redunca redunca. Lineage (NCBI taxonomy): Eukaryota > Metazoa > Chordata > Mammalia > Artiodactyla > Bovidae > Redunca > Redunca redunca. Next base: position 168,118 of record SJYQ01095515.1, read on the forward strand.
CCACTGGACCACCAGGGAGGTCCCTAGACTCTCAGATTTAACATACATGTCCTAAGCACTATCATTAGCCATATTCTTTTAGTTATATTTTTACTCCCAGTTTACAGCTGAGGAAACTAAATCTTCAAGAGGATATATGATTTGTTGTATGATTCCACTTAAGTTTCAAAAAGCAACAAGAACTCACTGACAGAGTTAGAACAGGAGGATGGGTGATCTTTGGGTAGAAGGGGTGGGTAGTGATTGGGGGTAGCACAAGAGGACTTTCTGGTAATAATCAATATCTTGACTTGAGTATCCTTATCTGAGTGTGTTCACTTTGTGATAATTCATCTATTTGTACACTTATGATCATAGATTTTTCTGTCTGTTATACTGATATAAATACTGCTAAAATTTCTTAAACGTACATTATTGCTAAATGTAAACTTTAATAATGGAGAAGGCAATGGCACCCCACTCCAGTACTCTTGCCTGGAAACCCATGGATGGAGGAGCCTGGTAGGCTGCGGTCCATGGGATCGCGAAGAGTCAGACACGACTGAGTGACTTCACTTTCACTTTTCACTTTCATGCATTGGAGAAGGAAATGGCAACCCACTCCAGTGTTCTTGCCTGGAGAATCCCAGGGACGGGGGAGCCTGGTGGGCTGCCGTCTATGGGGTCACACAGAGTCGGACACGACTGAAGCGACTTAGCAGTAGCAGCTGCAAACTTTAATAGACGGCTGAAATTTAAAGTTGAAGAAAGTTCCTCCAACATAGAACAAAGAAATAGAGATGGAAAAGACCAAGAGAGAGAACATGAGAAAAAGGTTAAAAAATTGTGGCAGATGCAATACATTTTAAAGACTCTGAGTTTCTCCTGGATTTTAGAAATATTCATTTATGAAGGGAAAATACTCAGCCCAGTATCAGATTTCCCACCAGAATTCAAAAGCCAGAAGCCAATACCCCAGTATGTTGAAAGTTCTGAGATTTCTATTCCCAGGCAATTCTGTTCCCAGGCAAACATAACCAAGTGTGAAGGCAAATAAAGACATTTTCACACGTGCCAGGATAAAAATAGCTTATGTTTATTGTAATCTATTCATTTTAAAGTATGGACATTAACCAACAAAGTCTTGGTTGTAGTTTCAGGACAGAACAGAATATTAACTGGGTTAGTCAGAAGATGTTTGGCTATGCTGCAGTAAAAAAATAACCCCTAAATTCTCAAAGTCTTAGAATAACAAGACTTAGGTCTCCCTCATATTACATGTCGACTGAGTATTGCAGGGGTGGGGTTGCTCTGCGCTCCTGGGGCCCAGGCTGACAGAGACTCTTCTACACGGAATGTTGCCAGCAGCGGCAGCAGGTGGGATGGTATGTGTGTCTGGCTGGTGAAGAGGAACTCCTGTGCCAAGGGGCTTTAGTCGTGACCAGCTCTTTGCAACCCTATGGGCTGTATCCCGCCAGGCTCCTCTGTCCATGGGATTCTCCAGGCAAGAAGACTGGAGTGGGTTGCCATGCCCTCCTCCAGGGGCTCTTGCTGACCCAGGGGTGGAACTCGCATCTCTTATATCTCTGGCTTGGCAGGCAGGTTCTTTACCACTAGCACCACCCAGCTCTGGAGATAGAGATATTCACCCTTCCTCCACATTTGTGTACTAATCAGGCTCTCAGTGGAATGGAGGATGCCCACCCGCACAGTGGACGACCATTTTTACTCAGTCTATTGCTTCAGATGTTAATTTCTTCCAGAGACACCCTTACAGACACTGCCAGAAATCATGTTTTGCCAGCTATCTGGGCATCCCTTAGCTTAGTCAAGTTGACACATAGAACAAATCATCAGGACTTCCCTGGTAGTCCAGTGGTTAAGACTCCGTGCTTCCAAGGCAGGGGATGCGGGTTCAATTCCTGGTCAGGGAACTAAGATCCTGTATGTTGCGCTAAGAAAAAAAAACCACAAATCATCTCAATCAACTTCATTTCATTTCAAACAGCATAACCTTTGAGATCAGATATATACGCTTCATCACACTGGGTAAGTTGTCATTATCAAGCTTCCCTGGACTTCAGCTTCCTTTTCTATAATATGGGAGGAAACTTGTACAGGCTTATACAAGCTCATGTATGGTGAGAGTCTGGCACAGCTTCTGGCATGTATTGGGCTTCCCTGATAGCTCAGTTTGTAAAGAATCCACCTGCAATGCAGGAGACCCCAGTTCGACTTCTGGGTCGGGAAGATCTGCTGGAGAAGAGATAGGCTACCCTCTCCAAAATTCTTGGGCTTTCCTTGTGGCTCAGCTGGTAAAGAATCCACCTGCAATGCGGGAGAGCTGGGTTTGATCCCTGCGTTGGGAAGATACCCTGGAAAAGGAAAGGTGACCCACTCCGGTATTCTGGCCTAGAGAATTCCGTGGACTGCATAGTCCATGGGGTCGCAAAGAGTTGGACATGACTGAGCAACTCTCACTTTCTTTCACTTTCTGGCAAGTATCATGTCCTGGCTGAATGGACTTTTCACACCATCACTGACATCAGGTCCACGCTGGCTCTGTGTGCAAGAGATTTGGGCCCTGAGTCATGATGGAGCAGGTTCCAGGAGACCATCTAACATAAATGGTTATACTCCAGTTGGGTATGTGCGGCCTGGTCTTATTGGAGGAGTCAGGCCATGAGGCCACTATGAGAATAGGCTTGGAACCTCCCTGTGGACCTCCCCGGTGGTCTCAAAATCAAAACTGCATCTGGGGACTCCTCTGGTGGTCCATGGGGTTGCAAAGAGTCGGACACGACTGAGCAACTGAACTGAGCTGAACTGGTGGCCTGGTGGTTAAGAATCCACCTGCCAGTGCAGGGGATAGGGGTTCGATCCCTGGCCCGGGAAGATTCCACATGCCTCGGGGCAACTAAACCCATGTGCCACAATTAATGAAGCCCTCATGCTCTGGAGTCGCTCTGAAACAAGTAAAGCCACTGCTACGAGAAGCCCACAAACTGCAACGAGAAAGTAGCCCCCACTTGCTGCAACTAGAGAAAGACCGCGGGCAGCAACAAAGATCCAGCACAGCCGTAAATACGTAAGTTAATCAAAAAAAAAGACTGCATTTGGCTCTGGACGTAAGAGAAGAGAGCCATTTGGGAGGAACTGAAACATTTCCTCCTGTGCAAATTTCCTTTCTTTTATGCTGGCAAGTCCAAGGTGTTCTGACAAAGGTCAAAAGTATTTATTTTCTTGGGTACTCCAGGGGTGAAAGTGAAATACACAGGAGATGTATACTTATGGCTGATTCATGTTGAGGTTTGACAGAAAACAACAAAATTCTGTAAAGCAATTATCCTTCAATTAAAAAATAAATTAATTAAAAAAAATACACATGAGGGTGAGCCCGAGAGCAGTTGGGTGTAGGGAGGAGAGAGAGGAGTTTTGCCAAGTTTGAGAGCTGAAAGAACTACTAATTATCACAGGAAATGGTTGCAGGGAATAGAAACAACCTCTGGTTTTCTATCAAAAAGAGCAGAATTACAATGTGGAAAAATTAAGAAATGGTTGAATATACATGTGATGTGGTCAAGGCCACCCTCCATACGGTCCTGCCCATCTCTCCAGGCTCATCTTCCCTTGCTCCCCACCCCCATCTGAACTTGAGCTGCCTTTCTACTAGATTCCTGAGCACAGAACTTTCCTGGACTGTTATCTCTGCCTAGACTGCTCCACCCCAGTTCTTGGCCTGCTGAGTTCTCCTCTAGGACACAGATTGGGTGCCATCTCCTCCTCAAAGACCTGCCTCTTCCCCGCCCCGGCTTCTCTTCTCTGCCCCCATGACATCACGTCTTTCCTTCTTTCCAGTTATCAACTATGTCAAAACTGCCCATATGCCCCGCCCATCTGTCTCTCTCATTGGGCCGATGATCACACACATGGACCCTCAGGCTCAGATGTGGCACTCAGATAGAATATCGCTTTATTTGGCCTCCACCATTTGGGCCTGCCTAGCATTTAAAAATTTCTTTGCATTCATTGCCAAAAATGAAATATCCAGAGATTCCACATAAAAGTCCAGATTTCTGCTTCTCTTGACAATTTGGAAATCCAGCACCATGGGTGCACTTCTTCACCCTGTGACAAGGGTCCCCTCTGGATAGAGCATGGTTTCTCCATTTCTCCACAGTCCCCACCAAGCCTTATTGTTTCAGCCCTGAAGCCTCCTATCAGAACCATTTGTCATAAATCTTACGATATTGGTTTTTATCTTTTTTAACAGTGGGTTAAAGAAGAAAGGAAAATATTTCTTTTACCCATGTTCCTTCTTCACATCTGGCCCACTTCCCTCATTCACACGACCAGATGAGACCCTGTGGGTGCCTCGGCTCGCCAGTTTTGCACAAATCAAGCGAATCGTGGTCGGAGTTAGGTGGGATGATTGCCAAAGCGAGACCAAGGGGAAAGATGCTGGGCAGGCACAAAGAAGAGCTATCTACTCAACCCCTGCTTTTAAAGAGGAAGAAACTGAGGCAGAGAGAGGTTGAGCAGTTTGCTTTGCGTTATACCGCGAACAGATGGAGGAGCTGGAATTTGAATCCTATCTGACATTAAAGTCTCAGCTTTTGTCATTGCTTTTCCCATGTGGCTTGCAATACTTTTCTTCATTTTGTTTTGTTTTTAAATCCACTTTCCTAATCAAATACTCTCTATAAAATTTTTTAAATATATAAAATTACAAGGAAGAATATAAAATCCCTTAAATTCTCATCATGGTATATGGCTACTGTTAATATTTTAGTGGGTATCTTTCATGCATGTCTTTACACTCATGAGCAACACATGTAACCTTTTATAGAAATTGAAACAATAAATATTCCTTATTTTTTCAAAGACAAAAATTGCACTGAATCTTTAGAATCATTTGGAAGGAACTGACCTCTTGGCAATATTGAGTCTTCTGACCCATGAACAAGTAATACCTGTTTATTTAGGACTTTCACTTCTCCGGGTGATGTTTTAAGCTTTTCAATTTACAGGTCTTGCACATATTTCTTTAGACTTACTCCTAGCTGTCTGGGTTTCGTGATACCAAGTAAATGGTATTTTTTTTCTTTTTAATGTTATTAAATAAACTTTTATATTTCATTTTTGTGATAAATAAAAATACAATTGACTTGTGTATACTGACTTTGTATATGGTGATGTTGCTAAATTTACTTTTAATTCTATTAGCTTACTGGTAGATTTGGGATTTTCCCTTATATGTAACCATGTTTGTAACTGTCTTCCTTTCATATCTTTTATTTTTCCACTGGCTAGGATCTCAAATACAATGATAAATAGAAACGGACATACTAGGAATGTGTTTCTTTTTTGATCTCAGTGGAAATGCTTTCAATATCTTCCCATTAAATATGCCATGTGATCTTTGTAGAAAATCTTTATCACCCTAAGGGAGTTCCCTTCTACTGCTAATTTCTGAAGGTCTTTCTTTTTTTATCATAAACTTGTGTTCTATATTACAGAATGCTTTCTTTGCATCTACTGAGATGGTTGGGCTTCCCTCGTAGCTCAGTTGGTAGAAGAATCTGCCTGCAATGCAGGAGACTTGGGTTCGATCCCTGGGTCGGGAAGATCCCCTGGAAAAGGAAATGGCAACCCACTCCACTCTTTTTGCCTGGAGAATCCCATGGACAGAGGAGCCTAGCAGGGTGCAGTCCGTGGGGTTGGCAAGAGTCGGACACAATTAGCGACTAAACCACCACCACCACCACCGCTGACGTGGTTGTATGACATTTCTCCTTACTCTATTAAATTATATGAGTTCATTTTCTAATGTCTGTTTTCTTTTTAATATTTACTTTTCTTTATTTTACTTATTTGGCTGCCCCGGATCTTAATTGTATCACTCAGGACCTTTTAGTAGCAGCATGATGGGATCTGGTTCTCTGACCAGGGATCAAACCTGGGGCCCTTGCACTGGGAGTTTGGAGTCTTAGCCACTGGACCACCAAGGAAGGACCTCATTTTCTAATGTTAAATCAACTTTATATTCCCGGAATAAAGTCATATTGGTTTTTACGCAAAATAATCATTCTTTCAATCATGAAAGTGAAAGTGAAGTTGCTCAGTCGTATCCGACTCTTTGTGACGCCATGGACTGTAGCCTACCAGGCTCCTCCGTCCATGGGATCTTCCAGGCAAGAGTACTGGAGTGGGGTGCCATTTCCTTCCCCAGGGGATCTTCCCGACCCAGGGATAGAACCCAGGTCTCCCACATTGCAGGCAGATGCTTTACGATCATGAACATCCTTTTTCATGTGAATTTTTTTTTCTCGCTTACTCCTTTCATCCTCTTTCATTATCCTCCATTAATCTTTCTAACTTGCTCCACACCTTCTGGCTCAAGACAAGCCATGTTAATAGCTGATGTGCACATTTACAGACTTTTCTCCAAGTCAGTACAATCTGTTTCTCTCTCTCTCTCACACACACACACCCCTACCTATATAAAGGAGCTCTGTTCTTCTGTTCTGAACTCTCGCAATTTTCATTTTAAGGGACAATGAAACACTAATGGTGGCATTTGGGGCCCAGAGCCTGGTTGATGAGAGAGGGATTTCATCTGTGGAAGAAGCCCTTCTTGGCACCCCTAAACTGCCCTGCTGGGGTGGTCTTCTGGTGAGTTCATTCCCCTACAGCTCTGAAGTGGGTGAGAAAAGGCTGAGGGGGGACCCTCTCTCCCACCAGGACCTCAGCCGGCCTGGTCTCCTGGCTTCCAGGGATGCTCGCTGACCGCTGGCACAGCTGAAGGAATGGCTGCAAAGTCGCTTCTCCCGGGGGCTCCTGCGTTCAGCCCGGCTGACTCCTCTTCCCCCCAAGCCTTCAGCATTTCCTTCAGATTTGTTTTTTCTCTGACTGGGCCATTTTAACCAGCCCAAGAACCATGTGCTGTGTGCCCTCAGATTAATGGCCCTTGGGAAGGACAGCGGAAGGTCTCTGGGGAGCCCCTTAGCTGCCCCTGCAGAAGAGTCATCTTCCTGCCTCCGTTTCACTCAGATCAAGCTTCTTGGGCTTTAGTGCTTTATTGAAAGCAGAATTGGCAGCAAGTCAGGACCAGAACAAAATCAGTGGCTAAAACTTGTCTCTTTTATCTGTAAAAGTCCAGCTTGCCAGCAGGGTCTTGGAATTTTTTTTTCTTAAAAAAAATTATTTATGTATTTATTTATGGCTGCACTGGGTCTTGGTAATCATGCACAGACTTCTCTCTAGCTGTGGCATGCAGATTCCAGGGAGCAAACCCACGTCTCCTGCATTGCAAAGTGGATTCTTAACCACTGGACCACCAGGGAAGTCCCTCTTTTGTTTTATTTCTTAATCAAATGCTTAAGAAGGGATGCTTTAGAAGGGGTTTAAGTCTGCTCTTTGGCTGGAGTAAGGACTCAGTAAGCATGCGTTGAGAAAGAGATGAAAGAATGATGAAATAGTTAGCCCTTGAGAAATGGTTGATGACAGAGAATCAAATGAGATAATCCCAATGAGACTGATGTCAATCTGTGAATAGTGAGAATTGTAACTGAGCTGGACAGGACTGCAGCCTTACCCACTGGCGTCATCTGCTGGAAAGAACTTAGCATGACAGATCCATTTCTGCCTTGGTGAAGTATGAGGACACTAGCTCCTGGAAGTCCTGGCAAAGATCTGAGTAAAAAAGGAATACATTTCAGCACAATCTAACACATGCCAGGTACCATGTGATTTACATGTATTATTTCTCTTCATCCTCACCGTAACTATAACAGGCATATGCTGTTATTATTTTGCCTTCAGAGATTAAAAAATTGAGGCTAAGGTGGTTGTATCATGTCTAAGGCCACATAGCTTGTGAATATTTGGGATAAAACTCAGAAGCCAGTTCCATCTGACCTCAGAGACTGTTGTGCGTTAGAGTCCCCAGAGGCCTCAGCTGATGCAAAGGTAAGCACGGAGGCTGGCCTTTGGGACTCCTACTTCATCCAGTCATTCGACGTACAGAAATTGGACTAGGTTGCTTTCTTCAGCCAAGGGCAAATCCTCATGAAGGATTCAATTGAGAGCTGTCAGCAGCCTATACTTCCAGCAGCAGGAGGAATATAAGTGCCTCAGTCCTGGAGTGAGGGGTCTGGGCAGCATGTCACTGTATTCACTACAGAACCCACGTATTTGTTCCATCTGCACTGCTGTTCAAAGAGGGGGAATGACTGATAGGTAACCAATGTCAATCTCATGGGTAGGGGGAAGGAGGATTTAAAGAATGAAAATGGTTATGCTTGTCATCCACTCAGTGAACCTGTGACCCAGGCCTTGCCAATTGTAATAACTGATGTATTTTGACCAATTCATACAGAAATAATACATATATTATTTATGGGTTTCATGCCATTAACAACGATGACTATTCCCAAGTGCTGACTATTTCATCATTCATGTTAAGCAATGTTCAACTAACTGGGCAAGTGGTTGGTGATGGATTCCTTGACCTCTTCAAATAAGTAATGGAAGAATTGAGTGCCTCAACGTTACTAATGCATTTGAGTGATTTATTTAAAAATCAATTTTCTGGCAAATTTAAATTGTTTAAAACATTTCACTCCCTCTCCCACACCACTTCTAGAGGAAGAGCAAAATTTTGATGTTGGGGATGTTGACCTGGATCATGTTCCGGTATACTTTCCACCTGCTTGCTGACCTTAGGCTTTGCTGCATGACTTGTTTTCCCCAATGGGATGTTAGCAGTTATTGACTCAAGCAGAGGCTTAAAGTGCGCTTGCAGGGTTGGCCTTGCCCTCTGTGCTTCTGCTATGCCAGAGAGTGCCTGGCTGCTGGATCAGCCAGAGTACAGCCTCATACATGAAAGCAAATCAATGTTGTTTTATATCACTGACTCTTAGAGTGGCTTGTTAGGCAGTCCTGGCTAACTGATACACATTTACAAAATCATGCAGGATAACAATGTATCAATAATATTTTGACTGTGTATGATTTTAAGAACTGTCTTTAGGGACTTCCCTGATGGTCCAATGGCTAAGATTGCAGTTGCCCAGTGCAGGGGGCCTGGCTTTGGTCCCTAGTCAGAGAACTAGATTCCACATGACACAGCTAAAGATCCTGCATGCCACAATGAAGGCCGAAGATCCCATGGGCCGCAACTAAGACCCAGTGCAGACAAACGAGTAAATAGTATTTTAAAAAGAAAGAAAAGAATAGAACTGTCTTTAGAACTTAGCCTCCATATAGGATGTGACTCCTGTGCTAAAAACAGAGGAAAAAAATGGGCTGGGCATTATTCTGAGCATCTGAGAAGAGATCACTAAGTGTCGCCTAATAAACATCTCTACTTTTATTTCTTCCTCAAAGAAATGAGAAACCCTAGGATCTCCAAGGGCTTCCCTGGTGGCTCAGAGGTTAAAGTGTCTGCCTGCAATGTGGGAGACCTGGGTTCGATCCCTGGGTCGGGAAGAGCCCCTGGAGAAGGAAACGGCAACCCACTCCAGTACTCTTGCCTGGAGAATCCCATGGACAGAGGAGCCTGGTGGGCTATAGTCCATGGGGTCGCAAAGAGTCGGACACGACTGAGCGACTTCACCTCCAAACTATCAAGAAACAGGGGTATAGTATCTGTGCAGTCTCCAAAAGGGTAACACTCGTATCTATTAAAATATAGCCATAGGAATGCTGAACTAGGAAGAGTGTCCCCAAGGAAAGAGCCAGGGGTTATGGAGGTCAGAGGAGAGGTACACTGATAGAAAGCAGGACCCACTAACCTTCCAGAGAAGGATGTCTGTCCAATTCCTGGGCTTTTAAAAACAGTATTTACAGGTCATCTCCCTAGTGCCTAGGCACATAGTCTCCCAAATAAATGTTAATCTTCTCAACTTTCCTTATAGCCAAGTATGGCCATGTAACTGAGTCCTGTCCAATAAGATATAAATCAGATAATCACATAGCAGATTCTAGAACCTTTAAGAGGCAGTGGGGTTGTACCCAATACCTCCACCTTTTCCCTCTGGCCTCTTCTTTTTTCCTTCTGGTTTGGATGCAGATGCAATGGCAGGAGTTGAAACAGACATTTTGTACCCATGAGGTGATCTTGGTCCAAATGAACAATTAATGTAAAATGAAACAACAAGACTAAAGTAGCCCAAGTCCCAGAAGACTTGGTGGTACAAACCACCAAATCAACCCCATTGTTTCTACAAACAGTAACAACAAGATCTCTTTGCCTCTAATTAAATGTAAACACTGTGAATTGTCAATAGTTGGATGCTGAATCACATGAGTCTGCAATCTTTTTGGCATCAGGAAAGATAATTTTTCCACAAGCTGCTGGGTGGGGGGCCGGAGGTGGGCGGCGGCGGTGGTGGTTTCAAGACGATTCAAACATATTACATTTATTGTGCACTTTATTTCTATTATTATTACATCAGCTCCACCTCAGGTCATCAAGGATTAGATCCCAGAGGTTGGTGACCCTTGCTGTAGCAGTTAGGGTTAGATTATTTAAACCTAGCTTGTCTGGGTCTCTGCGTTATAAACAGAAGTCCTCACTAATAATCATTGTTCAGTTGCTAAGTTGTGTCTGACTCTTTGCAACCCCATAGACTGCAACACACGAATAGCGTCCTTCACTGCCTCCTGGAGTTTGCTCAAATTCATGTCTGTTGCGTCAGTGATGCCATCCAACCATCTCATCCTCTGTTTTTCCATTCTCCTCCTGCCCTCAATCTTTACAGCATCACGGGCCTTTCCAATGAGTTGGATCTTCACATCAGGTGGCCAAAGTATTGGAACTTCAGCTTCAGCATCGGTCCTTCCAATGAATATTCTGGGTCGATTTCCTTTTGGATTGACTGGTTTAATCTCCTTGCAGTCCAAAGGACTCTCAAGAGTCTTCTCCAGTACCACAATTAGGGCAATGCAAGTTCAAAGTGTACTTTTAAGTACTTTTTTCTTATAATATTGGCAAGCAATTAGGTCATTTCTTGTTCCATGGATAAGAGAATGGATGAGTATCTTCTATTTGCTCCTTTAGATTGGCTTTCTATCCTTTCTACCTCTTCTGTGTTCCAGAAGGCAGGCCAGGATGGGCTAGATAAACAGACACCCTGGCTGTCTGTTTTCTGGTTGAGGTCAGTCCCGTAGGGGACCAGAGGGAAAAGCGGGATTTGAGATGTTTTTACTCCCTTTTCTCCTTCCCTGTGGGGCCATATCGGTCTGGTTTCACCCTTCCCTCTCCGCGTGACTGCTCAGTGCTCTCTTCTTGTTCCTCTGGGTCTAGCCTTATCATTTTCAGTCCTGGGATACTACACTATTCTTTGTAAATAGTCTTTGTGTCAAACTCTTTGAAATTCTCATGATGAGTGTGCCATACTAGGAGACAGAAAGAGAATTGGCAGTTCTTTTGAAACTATTCGTGAGCTCTTCACGGATAATTCCACTTCTCTGTACCCACCCCAGAGAAAGTTGCACATGGGCACAAGGGGCAAGTTTGAGCATATTTACTACACTTTGTTTGCAATGATAACACATTAGAAACAATTTGAATGTCTTCAAATAAGGAAATAGCTAACTAAACAATACTGCATCCATATCATGGCATGTTAATACAACTGTTCAAAACAGTTCCAAGGACAGAGAAGCCTGGTATGCTGCAGCCCATGGGGTCGCAAAGAGTCGGACTTGACTGAGCACCTATGCAGCAATAAAGAAAAAGTAAGCTTAGAAAATAAACAAATAAAAGGGACATGGATCTGCTATCCTGGTGATCCAGTGGCTTAGACTCCGTGCTTGCAATGCAGGGGGACCAGGTTTGATCCCTGGTCAGGGAACTAGATTCTACATGCTGCAACTAAGACATAGTGTAGCCAAGTAAATAAATATATATATAGATTATATACAGATATATTTTAAAGTGAGAGACGGGTCTACTTTTATAACATGGGAAGACTTCTAAGACATTTTTGCATGAAAAAAGTAAAGCTCAGTATTGTAATAAATTGTATTAAAATGACACCTGGGCATTCCCTGGCAATCCAGTGGATAGGTCTCTGAGCTTTCACTGCCAAGGAAGTAAGATCTTGCAAGCTGTGGCCAAAAAAATTTTTTAATAAAAATAAAATGATGCCTATTTCTATAGTTTTATGTACGCTATAAAACTGCAGAAAAATTTTTACTGCCCTTCTCTATGGAAGATTATACATCCCTACTGAAGTAGACTTGGCTATATAATTTGCTTTGACCAGGGAAATGTGAGTGAAAATGACACGTGCCTTTCAAGCAGAGGTTCCTCACTGTTTCTTTTCCCTCTGCTTTGAGACTACCATAACCTTCTTGCTTTCTCAATCTGTGTCCAGAGTTACAGTGGAAGCCAACACGTGACAAACATGTAGGATCAAGAAACAGACCTTTGTTGTGGTAAGGTACTGGAATTTTGAGGTGTTTCTTATGGCAGCAAAACCTCACCTCCCTTGACAAATGCATGCTGCTATATAACTGATACTTCGTTACTTTCTGGGACTTCCCTGTTGGCTCGGACCATAAAGAATCCACCTGAAATGCAGGAGAGGTAGGTTCAGTCCCTGGCTTGGGAAGATCCCCTGGAGAAGGGAATGGCTACCCACCTGAGTATTCTTACTAGAGAATTCCATGGACAGAGGAGCCTGGTGGGCTACAGTCCATGGGGACGCAAAGAGTCAGACACAATTGAGCCATGAATACTTTGACTTTTCACTACTGGCATTGGGGCTGGGGATCACAGGAGACTTAGTTTTTATCTTTAATATTTTAGCTTTCTTACAGTGAAAATGTATTCATGCATAACCAGGTAATAAAAATACATGAGTTAAAATGAATACAGCAGATGTTTGGTTACTTAAAATTAAACGCTACAAAATATCATTCTTAAAATACATAGACAAACACCCAAGAAATTAATGGTTCTTTTTGCTCAGCGGGCACTCTGAAGAAAGAGACTGGAGGCGGATCGGTCCATGAACTTTCCAAGGTTAGAGCAAGTCCTGGAGTGCGATGATGCTTCACCACTTCCTCAGCTGGTACAACTTTTTAAAACCTAGACACATTTTGCAGAGAAGGCAATGGCACCCCACTCCAGTACTCTTACCTGGAAAATCCATGGATGGAGGAGCCTGGTAGGCTGCGGTCCATGAGGTCACTAAGAGTCCGACACAACTGAGTGACTTCACTTTCACTTTTTACTTTCATGCATTGGAGAAGGAAATGGCAACCCACTCCAGTGTTCTTGCCTGGAGGATCTGAGGGACAGGGAAGCCTGGTGGGCTGCCGTCTATGGGGTCGCGACTTAACAGCAGTAGCAGCAGCAGACACATTTTGAAACTTATTTCTGGTTATCATGAAATCAAAATACAGATTCATGTTTGTTTCCATAATGATGCCTACCTTTCCAGTGACTTCATTTACTGGAATGAAATAAATGAAGAGCCAAAGTGATTATGTGACCAAAATTCAATTCAGTGAGTTTGGAGAACTCTGGTCTCCTTGACACAGCCTACTCTGGTCTGGCAAAGTTATTGAGAGCTATCAGAGCTCTGTTTCTGATTACACCTTACAACTCTGAGTCAGGAGTTCAGTTTCTGTTCCATTAAAACGAAAGCCCAAAATTGGTTGGATGGACATCAAAGTCCTCATGCAAGTTGACATGTCATAGACTACCCCACAATTTCAACTTCTTATTCAAGACAAACAAAAACCTTCTTGTCTTTAAACTTTACTTTTGAACCAAATGTCAGTAATCAGACTCCCTGATCCAGTACCCAGTTCCCAGCTTCCTGTGGTCAGGAAGTTACAATGGCAACAGCCGGAGTAGCAAAGGTAACCTCTCAGTCACAGTTATGGAGACTCTGAAACAAAAATCTCCCTGACTTCATCAACCTCAACCCTATATTAAATTCCTTTCTGCTTAAAATACCTAGAGTGGTTTCTGATCCTGTGTTTTGCACAGAGCTCTGACTAAGTACAGGTTGGAAGGTACTATTCAGAAAAGCATTCCCAAACACCAAAAGGTAAAAATATAAAATAAGAGAGGGAGAAAAAAAAAGGCAATAAAATTAGGGACTTCCCTGGTGGTCCAGTGGCTAAAACTCTGAGCGCCCAATGCAGGGAGCCCGGGTTCAATCCCTGGTCAGGAAACTAGGTCCCACACGCCACAGGTAAGATTTCACATTACAACTATGACCTGGCACAACCAAATAAATCAATAAAAACAAATATAAAAAAGCAAAATTAAAAAATCATTCCAGGACTGCAGATTCCAAATAATTGGAGTGACGATGTAGAAAATATGGAGATGAATTGAAGGAAATCTTTGAAGAAATAATTACCCAAAATACTTCAGAGCTGAAAGAAATGAGTTTTCAGATTGGAAGAGATCATTGAGGAACAATTAGACTTTACATGCCTCCTGATCTGATGAAATAAAAAATATACAGTCTCACCTATAAAACACTCTTGCCAAAAACTGACATCTAATCAAGCCACTAGATCTCACTACCTGTTTACAGGACATTCAAGGGATTGTGTCACATTTTTAAAACATTGCAAAGATTCAATCAGCCAAATTCAAACTGTTAGAAACTCTATAATAGAATTTACCTAGTTTCTTCATCAAATCAATTGCATTTTTAAAAAGGAGGAATAGGAGTAACGGTTACAGATTAAAAGAGGCTTAAGAGACTTAGCAGCTAAATTCTTTGTGTAGACCTTGTTTGGATCTTGATCTAAATAAACCAGTGTGAAGAGTAATTTTTAAGACAATTAGGGAAAATTGGACCTGGACTCTCTTATAAGATAGTAAGGAGTTACTGTTAATTTCCTTCAGTGTGATCATGAATTATGGTTATGTAAATTCTTAGAGTTAGAGCTACTTACTAAGATATTTACAAAAGCAATGATATAAAATGATATGTCATGGATTTGCTGTAAGATTGTGCTGTCAAAATGGAGAAGGCAATGGCAACCCACTCCAGTACTCTTGCCTGGCAAATCCCATGGACGGAGGAGCCTGGTGGGCTGCAGTCCACGGGGTCCCTAGGAGTCGGACACGACTGAGCGACTTCACTTTCAGTTTTCACTTTCACGCATTGGAGAAGGAAATGGCCCACTCCAGTGTTCTTGCCTGGAGAATCCCAGGGACAGGGGAGCCTGGTGGGCTGCCGTCTGTGGGGTCGCACCGAGTCGGACGTGACTGAAGCGACTTAGCAGCAGCAGCAGCAGCAGTGCTGCCAAAAACTGTGAGGGATACTGGAATAGTAAAATAAAGCTGAGTTATGAGTTCATAGAGCTTACTGTACTATTTATTGTTGTATTTGTTTGAAAATTATCATAATAAAAAGTGAAAGAAAGAGAAACAAAGAAGAAGAACGAAAAAGAAGGGAAAAGACAAGAAGGGAGGGATGGAGGTAAGGAGAAAAAACAGAAGAAAGGATGGAAGGAAACCTACTGGGTGACTAAAGGGCATTAACTACAAAATTTCAGAGTAGTAGGAACAAAAAGAAACTTAGGGGGAGACAAACCAGGATCTTACATCACACATTTATGTTAAGAATGGATGAAATTAAAAGCACACAAAACAAAATAAAAACAAACTTGATAATACCCAAGGCTGGCATGAATATGGGTCATCAGAAACTCTCTTTCATTGATGGTGAAAATGCAAAATGGTACAGCCACTTTGGAAGACAGTTTGGCAATTTCTTCGAAGCCAAACAATCTTAACACATGATCTAGGATTCATGCTCCCAAGTGTTTATCTAAACGAGTTGAAACCTCACGTCCACCCAAAACCTGCACACAGCTGTGTGTAGCAGCTTTACTCATAATAGTCAAAAGCTGAATCAAGGTGTCTCTTGAAAGGTGTATCATTTTTATAGGGCTACTGCAGCCAAGTACCTCAAACCAAGGGCTTAACCAACCAAATTTACTCTTTCACAGTTCTGGAGGTGGGAAGCCCAAAACCAAGGTGTCAACAGGGCCAAGTTCACTCTGGGACTCCAGGTAGAATCCTTTCCTGCCTCTTTCTAGCTTTTGGTGGTAGCTCTGAATCTTTACCATTCCTTGCTTTGTAACTGTATCACTCCAATCCTTCACTCCATCATCAAAAGGCATTACCCTCTCTCCTCCCCCACCACGTGTATCCATTTGACCTCTTTCCTTTTTAAAAACAGTAATTAATTAATTTGGTTGTACCAGGTCTTAGTTGCAGCATGCAGGATCTTCGTTACGGTATGCCGGATCTAGTTCCCTGACCAGAATTGAACCTGGGCTTCCTGCATTGGGAACAAGGAGTCTTAGCCACTGGACCACCAGGGAAGTCCCTTCTTGCTCTTTAAAAAAAAAAAAAATTTTTATTTATTTATTTATTTATTTGGCTGCTCTGGGTCTTAGTTGTAGCATGTGGGATCTAGCTCCCTGACCAGAGATTGAACCTGGGCACCCTGCACTGGGAGCTCAGAGTCTTTCTTAGCCACTGGACCACCAGGAAAGTCCCCCTTCTTGCTCTTTTTATAAGAACATCAATTATACTTGATTAGAGCCCACACTAATGACCTCATCATAACTTGATTACATCTGCAAAGGCTTTTTATTTTTTTCCAAATAAGTTTACATTCACAGGAACCAGAGATTAAGACTTCAGCATTATCTTTTTGGAGAACTTGAGTCAATCCATTATGACAGGTGAATGGGCAAAATGGGCTACATTCATACAACAAAATATTCAGTCATAAAAAACAAGCTATCAAGCCATAAAAAGACATAGAGGAATCTTTAAATCATTGTGCTTCATGAAAGAATCCAGTAGTGAAGGCTACACACTATGTGATTCTAACTATATGACATCTGGAAAACGCAAAACTAAAAAGAGAAGTGACTACCAAGGGTTGAGGTGAGGGGAGAAGGTGAGAGCTGAATAGGCGAAGAATAGGCCATTCTAAAAACAACATATTGAAACAACAGTGAAACTGTCCTGTATATTGTAATGGTAGATACCCGACATTATCCATTTGTCAAAATCTTTAGAACTGCACAGTAGAAGGAATGAATCCTAATGCAAACTATGGACTTTAGCTTAAAATGTATCAGTATTTGCTCATCAGTTGTAACTAGTACACCACAATGATGCAGGATGTTAATAACAAGGGGAAGCTGTGATGGGGAGATATTGGATATATGGGAACTCTCTGTACTATCTAGTTTATTTCCTATAAACCTAAAACCCTTCTAAAAAAAAATAAAGCCTATTAATTTAAAAAAATTATGAAATTTAGGGCTCCAGTATCACCTCTTTGAGAAATTCTTTCCTGTCTCTCACCATTCTCTCCAGATGGGTTAGGTGCTCTTCCCTTAGGCTCCCATAATGCCCTGGGCATATACATTTCCACCTGCATCTGCCACATTGTATTTTAATATCTCCTTGCTTCACTGTTAGTTAATAGGTGTGGTTTGCTGACCCCAGGCTGAGAATGCAGAGGTAATGAAAGTAATCCTGCAGCCTGTTAGCAGGTACCCAGGGATGCCTGGCAAAGTGCACTTCTGTTCCCTCAATGCACTGATGATGTCATTTGCAGTGTAATTAACATGAGCCCTCCAACCCTCTAGGGTATTTACTGGATGGGAACCTAAGGTCATATCACTTGAAGGTTTATTTCAATCTGAGCAGTCTCCGGACAACGGATCTTTGGTTTGCCAGAGATGGATTCCCATGGGGAAGTTTTTGCACTTGGGAAAATTTTCCAGGGTTCAAATCCTGTGGTTTTGATGTCAAGTCCATATCGTGTATATTATACAACACTTTCAATCTTGCTCAAGTTAAAAGGGGGTATAGTAAGGAGGTGCTGGCAGATGCCTGTAGGACAGACATTGTAAATGATCAAGGCAGTCTCAGGTCAGGTGGGTACCTTGGCACTTTGGCAAGTCCATGCCTGATCTAAACCAAGGAGTCATTCCTTGGTTTCAGCCAATTGTTGCCACACAGAAATGTGGACACAGGGTTGCCAGACAAAGGCAGAGATGTAGATTTTCCCTCACACAGATATCTCTCAATCTTTAAAAAATGTTGGCAACTAACACCAATGGTTTAGAAAGACTGAAACGGCCACTTGAGAGGATAAGGAACTGGGGATTTGGGATGGGGAAGAAACAGCAAGGAGAAGCTG